>MU761831.1:2177-96187 GCA_026770625.1 Nicotiana glauca | reverse complement strand
AGAGTCAAACTTTCCTCGGTTCGGGATTAATTCGGTGACTTGAGACACCATTATATTCTCAAGTGGCGACTCTGAAACTCTTAAATAACTAATCCTGATCCGACCGTCCTTTAATTGGAAAAACTCTTTTTTATTATACCCTTCGCGGGGTGTAAGCGCCGTAAAAAAGAGGTGTGACAGCAGCATGCAGAGAGAAGAGAGTGATTAACCGCCCGCAAAGGTTTGCAAACGTAGTTGATGGAAATCTTCATGGATATACGAATCCTGTGGGATTTGCTTTGGCAGCTGCAGAGACCGTTGATGCGTTTAAGTGTTATAGCTATCCAAAAGCTATTCAGAGTACAGAACCAAATCGACAGATTAGTGCTATGTCTGAAGAGATTGAGTCTCTTAACAAGTTTAGGCATTGCCTAGACTTGGTTGATGTGTGAGCCAATGGATAGAGCCCTTGCGAGGGTTGAAGGCAAGGTAGAGAAACGTTGTTCCTGTTGATGAAGAGAATTCAAGCCAAGGGAAAGATTAGTTATTTGTGGCTTGAATTATTTCCTTGTATTTTTAGGAAACTCATAGTCCCTATAGGTTTAGGAAAACCCATTGTCCTAATAGATTTGGGAAAGGAAAACATATAGTCCTTGTCAAATTGGAAAACCTTTTTCATATATGTTTGGGACCTTTTGGGATCTATATATAGTGGTTGTAGTTGGGGATTCTGGAGGTTGTATTGTGTTTTTCTTCTCATTCATAGCAAAAAACTCTCTTTGCTTTTGCTCCGAGGATTAGGCTTAACCGAACCTCGTTAAATCCTTGTGTTGATTTCTCTTCTCTATTTGTTTTGTGTGTGATTGTGTGCTAGTTAATCCACGATATTCCGCAACAGAAGAATTGATACCCACTAGGAAAGGTAAGTATATTTATTACCTACGTAAACCTACAAGCTCTGTCCATTTGTTACGTCTTCCTGTCACTTAAAGGAAAACATTAATTGAATTCTGATTAAGGCACCAATTGCTTCAACATTTAGAACAAGATTTTTTGAAAAAAAAAAAAAAAAAAAAAAATAATGTTCAGTTGAAAAACAACTTCTGCTGAGAATTTTCACTCTTCAAATTTTTGAAACAAACGCCAATTGGCCTACCACTAAAGAGCGAAGATGAACTGCGTCGACATAAGATAATAGATACTGAAATTAGATCCTACATTTTGGTGACCTACTTGCCGATTTCTTTGGTTGTTTGCCGAAAATTTAACGCTATGACTTTCGGCACCAAAAAAATTGAAAGAAGCATTAAACGAACTAAAGCTATGTGGATTACTATTTACTACTATAATATAATAAAACCAGCATTAGCCTATGTTAAACCATAATTTAAAATTATAGGAAACTATAGTAATTGTCTAGGATTTGATATTTTTTAGTCTATATAACTTTAACTTATGTCTAGTTAGAATTTGTAGTCAAATTTCATATAGAAATAGAGTTTGCAGTTTTTTGTAAAAATAAGTGTATACTTATATAAATAGGTGTTGCTAGTTATTATATATGTGTACAGGGGGCGGATCTAGCATGTAGTATATAGGTTCCGGGGAACCCAGTAACTTTTGCGTAAACCTTGTATTTTTGTTAAATTTTTTATTAAATATCTATTTGTGAACCCAATTATTATTATTATATATTAATTTAAAATTGCGATAGGAACCCATAAATTTAAAATCATGTGCTTTTACATTTTGGTTTGGGAAGAAGGAGAGGCAAAATCTTAACTACTAGAATATAATTCTAGAATGAATTGATATTACTATGCTAAACCCACTCCATTAATTGCTTAGTGTAAGGTGGGTTGGTTTGCTTCAAAAATTTAAAAAGACTTTTTTGGGGACAAAAAATTGAATACGACTTTCAAAGTTTTTCAGTTTTTGTAAGGGCTCAACAACTCTTCTTAGTGTTTGATTAATAAGAACAGTTTCTCTGAATAAATTAAAACGAATTTAGGTTGAAACTTTCTTCAATATTTTGAAACTATATTATAATGGTTTCAGTTAAAAGTTAAAATAAGATATAGACTACGCATTGTCTATTAAAATGGTGTATGATCAATTTGTGCATATTCGACTACTTCACCGAATACCCCTATTAGTTTATTACTCTTCGCCAACACATATATGATAATCCTATCTGGAGAACAAGTTTTTTTCACCTGTCATATATTTTTCTGAGGCTACCTGTTCAAGTAGAACCAAGAAAACAGCAGATGCAAAGGAAATGAACTTTTCCCAACATATATCTATAAAAAAATAAAAAATGAAATAGCGTCTAAAACAATTCAGCACTATTTAATTAAAAGTAGGTATAATTTACAAAGAAAACTTCAAAGTATCATAGACCAAACGTCCACCTACGAACTATATACTAAAATTATATAAATATAATACTATTAAAGAAAAGAATGTCCACCCCTGGGCCCCTTTTCTCAACAAATCCTCATCTGATAAGTTGAGATTTTTCCTCAATATCCTGTTGGAAATTTGCAACTGCCATATTCTGCAATAGGAAGAAATTCAATCTTTGGTTAATGTCAAAAACACTTTAATTTCTGCAACAAATATGAAAATAGGACCTTTTTTTTATTTTTTTATTTGCTAACATGCTTATTAATATGTATAATTTTATGAAATTGTTAAAGCTATTCTAATAAATATGAAGAACGTTGCTCTGTCAATGCTAAAAAATACAACCAAGTGGTAGAATGCCTATAAGCTATAGGCTCGAATTCCAACATTGTCAAGACTGCTCTTGTCAATTAAATTTTGCCTACTCTCATGCAATATGTGAAAAAAAGAATTTATCAATCAAATTGGACAAGTAAGCAATAGTTTTTTAAGAAAATAAATAATTATAATACTTATCATAAATGTATTCAACAAGAGTTTGATTTATGTAATGATTATAAAACCAATGGATAAAAGGATTGATAAACAAATCAATGAATAGATCGTCTACCTAACGGATAGTAACGGGCAGATCATCTAGCAATTTTTTAAACAATATAAACCAAATGACAAAAAACCTTCTATTTATTCTACAACTACACTTCTTATATACAATAAAATATGATGGTGTCATTGTACCGTATTTTTGTACATACTAGTTGTAAGAAAAGCAATTAAATATTTTCTCCGGTTCACAATAACTGATCAATTTGTTTTTAGCATGTTTATTAAGAAAATACTAAATTCTATACAAAAATACTTACTATGATTAAATTACACTTAAATAAACATTTAAGTGAGGAGTAAGAAAACTTTTTAGGAATATATACATGAAAGTTATTTTGTAAAAACAAATTAAATTCTTTCTTGATTACATAGTTGAACACTTATTTTGAACCAAAATAAAAAAGTAAATTGATCACGGAGATTTAGTGACGTCACAAAAAAAAAGGACCTGTGTTTTTTACAGCTACCCTTCTAATTAAATTTTTAAATATATTATTGAATCGTACGTTTGCAATAGTTGAAAGAGAAGCAAATGAAATACTCACTGGGATGTTGAGTGACAACGTAGGCTGCTCCGTTGAAGTCGCACGTGCCAACCCCACGTGTATTCTTCTGATAATAGCTATTGAACGCATAAGAGGCGTGAGCCTCCAGCGTATCCGGATCGTAACACGTGGCACCCTGCTGAATCGGACGGCAATCAGCCCCACCTTCTCCACAAGCATAATCCAACGCTGCCTGCAACTTCTCACGTGAAGCTTTCTCATTGGCCACGCACCACGTGTTCCCCACCTTACTCGTCTCCACATCTCCGCCACCAACCGGCGCCGCCGCCGGCTCCGGCGCAGTCACCACCGTGCTTTTACTCCCATTATTCATAGTGGGCCCATTCTCCAAACCCTCCTTTGTGAGTGCAATATCGTAAACTTTCTGTTCATTAGGATAGAAAAGTCCGTAGTTCCTTTCAGAAGTGGGTCCGGGCTTCTGATTCTCATTAAACAAAGCAAATAAAAACACGTCAAGAGGTTCATTGGGCTTTAAGGGGGTCCCACTTCCAGTCAACACTCTACGAACCAAATTACCGTTGTAAGCAGCAGCATTATCAGCACCTGCACCAGCTTCATTTTCATCGCCTTTAGAAGGCCAGCCAGTTTCAGAAACCGCTATTGCCACGTCACCAAAACCCACAGCTTTCATCGCTGCATAAACAGCATCAATTTGGGCCTCAAACAGGCTTTTGTAAACAAGCCCATTATTCGGGTCCGTTACACCTTTGTTATCCTTAAACAAAGCATAATCTAACGAAATCGTGTCCGTATTAGCAGCATATGCGAAAAACGGGTAAATATTAACCATGAGGTAAGAACCTGTTTGTTTGAGGAAACTCAGCATCGGTTTAATAACGGGTTCGACAAGATCTGGTTTAAAAGAACCGGCGGACGAAGGGTAGGAATTTCCCAAAGCGCTGAGAGCTACAGGGGATGAAACTTTAATTGATTCAGCGACGCCGTATTTAACGAGAGATGCGTACATGTTTTTCATGGCAGGTACGAGAAATTTGGTTGTATTTTTCGGGTCTACGAAAACTTCGTTTCCTACAGCAATGGATTCTATTTGGGTTTTTGGGTAGTAAGTGAGAATATTGGATTGGACCCATGAATCAGTGAAAGATTGTTTTTCGGCAGCGTCAGAGAGTTGCTCGTTGGGGAGAGCAACAGTAACTGAAATATTCGAGCCAGAAAGGGCTGTGAGAACATTGGAATCAGTATCATAAAGCTTGACTCTGTTAACGCCTTGGGTTTTGAGGAGCTGAACGACTTGGACTGGTGAAGGTAGATTATTTGCGATTCGGCCATAGTTGATTCCAATGGATCCAGAATGAGCAACAGAGAGCAAAGAGAGGAGAATAAAGAGAGAGGGAAGTGTAAAGGTAGCCATGCCTGGATCTTAGAGAGAAATGAGATTTTATTGGGTAGAAGAAAGAACTAGTATATTTGGTTTTGAGGATTGTGGTTGAGTTTTTATAGAGAAGGGAAGTGACAGTATTTAGGGGAAGAAAGAGTCGTGCATGTGTGTAGTGGGGGTAGAGGGGTGTAACTTGTAGTGGGAAAAAGTAAATGGAGGGGTTGAAAGGAGATTATTTAACCAAATATGGTGAAAGTGGGGTCAGTTTTACTCCTTATTTCCCCCTTATTATCGGTATCTAATGTGCCCACACAAATTTAGACTCACATTGCGTATCATTAATGGAAAAAAGATTAAAAATATATATGTTGTGAATAGTTTAAAATGATCTACTTACACTGTCAATATATTTTGATCATCATGTGAACGATAGCATTCCATTTTTATAGATTTTTGCCAATTAGCGTTTATATAGAGCGTTAACAAAAAAATATTTTAAATTATATATTACTCTCTCCTTTTCAATTTATGTAAACATGCTTGACTGGACACGAAGTTTAAGAAAAAAATGAAGATTTTTGGAATTTGTGGTCCTAAACAAATCCAAATGGGGCTCAGAGTATTTGTGTGGTTATAAAAGCTTCTCGTTAAGGGTAGAGTTGTACGTCTAAGCTAAATTGTTACCAAATATAGAATGGATTCATTCTTTTTGGAACAGACCAAAAAAGAAATAGGTTTACATAAACTGGAACAAAGAGAGTATTAGTTTAACATTTTCTTTTTACAAAATAATTTAATGTTTAAAATATTAATTAATTCTCGAAATTATTATCATCAATTATATTTTATGAGGAAAAACAATTTCACCTTGGTTTATTTTGGGATCTGTAGTGCAGTTATCCAATAGATGACAAGAAACTGAGTTCTACCTTACTAATAAAAGGGGGTGAAATTAAAAAATAGGCATATTTATAATTAGTTTAGCTATAATTTTAAAATTAATCGAAACTTAGTTACTTTTTATGCAAAAATAAAATTTAAACAAACAAACGGTTAAAAAATCCAAAGTATTCTAATATATTATGCTGGAAATTTTGAATTTATTTACATATAATGTGCTTCCAGCATAATATGTTGGAATTTTATAATGTGCTGGAGTTCTATCATAATATGTTAGAAGATTATATGCAGGAGCTCCACAATCTCGCATATTATGCTGGAACTTTTCGTGATCTGGAGTCAACATAATATGCTGGAAGTTTATACGCAAAAGCTCAATAATCCTACACATTATGCTTTTTGTATTTCAGCAAAATAATAGCTATTTGTTAATAACTTTGAAAACACCGAATATTTTTCTAGTACCAATCCCAAAAATAACTAACCCGTGCTATTTTGACAATAAAAACGAGTACCACAACTTATCCCAAAGAAATTCACTAGCCATATCTATTCAAATGAAATTCACCACCACCAAACATCTTAAGTAAATATAAATAATCCATACAAGAGCAACTCACACATTGAAGGAGCAAAAAGAATCATCCTATACTCGAATGGAAAATGGAGAGAAGGCTTCTCTAGCCATATCTATTCAAATTCAACTATCCATGCCGAGTTACTGGCCCTACTAAAAAGTTTGGCAACCGCATCCGCAAAGAATCTGTTTCACCACTTAACAGTAAAAACAGATTCCCAAGTATTAATATCCTTACTTGAATTCAACCTCACCTAATTAAACCTTACTCAGCTTAATTTTGTTGCATGATTTCCTGTTAGCAGGAATGAAATACCTCCCATGCACTACATATACCATGAAGCTAATACAGCACGATATATTCTTGCCACTTGTGGGAATATCTGGGCCTCACTTGATGGCGCAAAATTTTTTTTTTTGGGAATTTTTACCTCCTATAGCAAAGGTTGATACCTTATTTATTTTAAATAAATACTCTTTTAAAAAATTATATTTTATAGCTACCTTTTGATTTTTATAGCCAAATCTCTATTTATGGTCACTTCCTACCTTAAGCCTACCATTAAGCCATAAAATACGTTTCTTTCAGATTTTTCACTACCTCTCTCTCAACGCTAATCATTCTCCATGAATTATAAATTCACAAGGAAAAGGCTTTTTTTGATTTTTCAAGGTTAAAAATCAAACAAAAAGGGAGCTTTTCTTGAATTGTGAAAAACACAGAGGAAGTGAAAGTGAAGTGAGGTGGCATGTGAAGAGTTTCATAGGATTATAACTGAAGAGAGAGAAAAATGATAGATACTATGTATATGTATGTATGATTTGCACGTCACATGCACGAAAAATCCAATTGAAACAAACAGACCAACAATTAGAAAAGGTTAGTAGATATTTGTTCAGGGCTTATTGCGAATCGAATCAAAGCTAAGGGCTTACAAAAGCTATGATGGTACTACCAGATGTGAAAGAAGCAATGTACAGGATGCGTGGGAACAGTGAAATTCAGGGTTTTTGCTCGACGGCGAATTCGCCGGAAATTAGGGTTTGTTCTTGAACAAAGATGACGGATTTTGGGGCTGAGCAACTTGATTTTTTGTTAATATATTTCAGTGTATTTTCAATGTACTCATTGTCTTTTTTTTCATTGTAATTCAACGTATCACGCTGTATTTTCATGTATTTCATTGTACTCATTACCTTTTTTTTCATTGTAATTCAACGTATCTCGTTGTATAACATGTATTTCATTGTATTCACGGTCTTTTTTTCTCATTGTATTTCAATGTATCCCGCTGTATTCTATGTATTTTATTGTATTCACTGTCTCGCTATATGCCATGAATGTATTCATATATTTTTTTAATAATATAATTTATGTATTCAGATGTATTATATAATTTCTCTAAATATTGCTATATTTTTGGGTATTTTTCAGTTGAGATTCTTTTTTATAACTGAAAATACAAAATTTTGTGTGTTATATTTGAGTTGGGTTATATTAGGAGTCTAATTATGTTAATTGGTTCACTTTCCGTTTAATAACAGTGTAATTCCCTATTTTGCGCCGTGAATATAGTCAAATACAATAATCTGTCCAGCTGTAATCCTATGTTTCATGCCATGAATACAGTCGAATACACTCGAATATAACAACTAATTAGCTCTACTTCCTTGATTTACGCCTATTTTTTCTACTGTATTCATGAATACAATCGCTTAAATACATCTAATACATCTTATAACAACATAAAACGTATCTACAATCCGTAAATTACCACTAAAAGATAGTGATTTATGAAAATTTCTCTTTTTTATTTTGGAAAAATTTTACATTACAACAACTGAGCTCCCTACTTTTCAATTTTATAGCCGATATTTTAATTTACATCCAACTAGACCAAAAATAACAGGCTAAGATTCAACATCCAACTCCAATAGGTTCTCAGAATTATTATTTATTTTTAGAAAAGATCCCTCAAGCTTTTAAATTAATTTTCGAATCACTAACAACAACAACAACAACCCAGTATATTTCCACAAGGGGGTCTGGGGAGGGTAATATGTAGACAGGCCTTACCCCTACCCGAAAGGGCAGAGAGGCTGTTTCCAATCAACCCTCGGCGCAAGGAAGAGAAGGAAAACAAAAACAGAAACACAAACAGCATTAGTTACTCCAGCATAACTCGCATAAATAATTATCTAAACATAAGAGTCATAAGTACTATAAATAGACTGGCATGCAATAATATTAAAACAGTAACTACCCGAAATGACTACCATAAGAGAGCACAAACCAATACACGAATCATCTATGGGTAGCCCTACCATGCCTCGCCCAACCCCGGGAAAGGAGTACGAAAAATCTATAAGCCCCTATCCTACAACCCTGATACTAGACCTCCAGACTTTCCTATCAAGGGTCATGTCCTCGGAAATCCGCATCCTGGCCATGTCCTGCCTAATTACCTCTCCCCAGTATCTCTTAGGCCTCCCTCTGCCTCGCCTCACACCGACCACCGCTAGCCGCTCACAACTCCTCACCGGGGCATCGGGGCTTCTCCTCCGCACATGCCCGAACCACCGGAGCCTCGCCTCTCGCATCTTCTCATCCACTGCGGCCACCCCCACCTTCTCCCGAATAACTTCATTCCTAATCTTATCTAACCTGGTGAGCCCGCACATCCACCTAAGCATCCTCATCTCCGCAACCTTCATCCTCTGAACATGAGATTTCTTCACCGGCCAACACTCCGTCCCATACAACATGGCAGGTCTAACCACAGCTCTATAAAACTTCCCCTTGAGTTTCTGTGGCACTTTCTTGTCACACAAGACTCCTGATGCCAGCCTCCACTTCGACCACCCCGCCCCTATACGGTGAGTGACATCCCCGTCTATCTCTCCGTCCCCCTGAATCACCGATCCAAGATATCTGAAACTATCCCTCTTGGCTGTGGCCTGAGATCCAATCCTCATGTTCCCTCCCACTTTGCTCGGCTCGGCGCTAAACTTGCACTCCAGGTATTCTGTCTTAGACCTGCTTAGTTTGAAACCCTTAGACTCGAGAGTCTGTCTCCATACCTCTAGCCTCTCGTTAACACCGACCCTCGTCTCGTCTACCAGGACTATGTCATCAGCAAATAGCATACACCAAGGCACATCCCCTTGAATATGACGTGTTAAAGCATCCATCACCAAGGCAAACAAGAGAGGTCTAAGCGCAGATCCTTGGTGGAGCCCCATAACCACCGGAAAATGGTCTGAGTCGCCACCCACTGTCCTGACCCTAGACTTAGCTCCATCGTACATGTCCTTGATTACTCTGATGTAGGCTTCCGGCACGCTCTTAGACTCCAGGCACCTCCATAGCACCTCCCTAGGGACCTTGTCATACGCCTTCTCCAAGTCGATAAACACCATGTGCAGGTCCTTCTTCTTATCCCTGAACTGTTCCACCAATCTCCTGACAAGGTGGATAGCTTCTGTGGTGGAGCGACCCGGCATAAAACCGAACTGGTTCACGGAAATAGATGTCGACTCCCTCACCCTAGCCTCGATCACCCGCTCCCAGACCTTCATGGTGTGACTTATTAATTTGATGCCCCTATAGTTGTTGCAACACTGGATATCCCCTTTGTTCTTGTACAAGGGCACCACTGTACTCCACCTCCACTCTTCCGGCATCCTTTTGGTCCTGAAGATCGCATTGAACAACCTGGTGAGCCACTCCACTCCTGGCTTACCCATGCATGTCCAGAACTCCACCGGGATTTCGTCTGGCCCGGTCGCTCGACCCCTACTCATCCTACGCAAAGCCCCCACGACCTCCTCCACCCTAATGCACCTGCAGTACCCTAGGTCTCTATGACGCTCTGAATGCCCTAGCTCCCCTAGCTCTATGTTTTGGTCCCCCTCCTCGTTGAGAAGATCTCGAAAGTACGTCTGCCATCTCTGTTTGACTTGAGACTCCCCCATCAGGACTCTACCATCCTCATCCTTGATGCACCTAACTTGGTCTAGATCCCGCGCCTTCCTTTCCCTTACTTTGGCTAACCAGAATAACTTCTTGTCCCCGCCTTTCTCCCCCAATTCCTCGTACATGCGACCAAACGCCGCATTTTTAGCTTCCGTGACCGCCAGCTTCGCTTCCTTCCTCGCCACCTTATAGCTCTCTCTGTTCACCCGCCTTTCTTCCTCGCTTGTGCTCCCTGCCAACTTCGCAAAAGCTGCTTTCTTCACTAACTATAACTCAAATATTAGTTCAACAAACCAAATTCATTTGGGTGGTAAAAATTAGATTTCTAACAAGCTTAAATATGTGGGTTTAAATTTCGAATTTGATTTTGTGAGAAATTTGGAGTGGGTGTTATTTAGACTTGTTAGAAATAGTACAAGAAGGTTGTATATAAAATTTGAAATCATTTAATGGAGATTTGGACTGAATTTGAACAAGAATTGCAACGGAAAATCGTGGAAGAAGTTCGTCTACAGACGCTTGTATAAATTTGTATAAAAGTGTGTGTATTTTTACACACATATACGCTATTATATGAGATTATACATAGTTATACAAAAAACTGACTTCGTCTTGTTCCTAGTGTCTTTTCTGAAATTTAACTCAAATCTTACACAAATCTACTCCAAATCACCTCAATTTAAATTTTGAACTCCTTTTGATATTTTCAATCAATTGGAATAACACACAATCCAAACAACTAGCAAATTCAAAAATACACATTTTCGAAAGCAAAGCTTTGAATGATCTTCAATTGTGGACTTCTACTCTTCAATTTTCTTACATTGCAATCAAGTGACTCAAGAGTAGAAGCAAAAAATACACGGTCTATTGAATCATATGTAGAAGATGTGAGAAGAAGTGAGAGTGAAAGCAATTGTTATGAGAACACAATTTAACTCCATAAATGTTAGAAGCAATGGTTGTAAGAACATATATTTTGAATTTGCTAGTGCTTTCAAAATATGTACAATGTGGACTAGGTCGGGTAAAACTTAAAAATATGAATCATTTTTTGTTATGATGTGAAGTCATGTGTATTTTCTTGTAATTCTTTCTCTCTTTTTTTTTCCCTCTTTTTGGTTCTCGGATATTTAGTATTGGTGTCCTGATACCCAGGATTTGCACTGAGTAAGGCCCAATAAATGAGAAAGTATTCTTATCACGATCTATGTCATTCGCATAGATCCCTCAAGACCTTTTGTTAAGCACTAAAGTATCCTATTCATTTTATCACAATCTTTGGTGATATGTATTACATTATTATTTTGCTATAATATACATATATTCGACATAGATCAATTTTTTACAGCTTTTAGCTTAATTTGATACGAATTTCTCATGTACTTCCCATGAATATCAGAGTATTATAAACCTTTATAAGGTATTAAAGTTAAAAAAGAAGTTGGGTGGGACATTAGGCTCCGTGCTTTCGGACTAATATTTTGTTTCTAAACGTACGTAGAACGTAATGTCCAATGCGTTCCACATTTAAAACGCTAATTATATTGTACCTCTAAATACGTGGCTAAAGGAAGAAGTTAATGTAAACGAAAATGTTAATATAACCTCCCATATGAATAGTAAGCCCATATTTCATATTTGTAGATATATCATACTTCCTCCATCCCTATTTAGTCGCCAGAATAAGGTTTTAATATAATCATTAAGAAAATATTATTATAAAAAAAGTGATTTGACTAATTCACCCTTTATTGATTTTTTAATCTTTATTTATTGACATGCGTCTTAATTCTAGAACAATTAATGCTAAGGATAAAATTAAAAGAATAATTATTGAATATCTCAAGTGACAAGTATTTGTGGATAATTATTTTTAATATATGCAACAACTAAATAAAACAGACAGAATATATTGTAAGTTAACTTTAATACAGTATTTTACTGTAGTTATAAAAAAAAACAGTATTTTACTTCCTTTCTCCCTTTCCCTTTTCCTTCTCAAAATCCGCGTGCAATTTCAAATCTCAATCTAATTCTTGCACAAGGCGCGAGTAAGAATTAACTATATATTCAAGTACTTAAGTTATATAATCTAATATTAGAAGGATTTGGTTTTATAACACTAACTTGCGATAATATATTAGTTACCATTTTTATAAAAAATTTAGTTAAGTTTTTTACACAATCATCTTATCTTTTAAAAAAACTAAACCCTATATTCATTAGGTGGTCGGCAATTCATATGATCATACTTTCGAGAAATGCTCAAAGTTCGCAGGATACATGGTACTTAGTACACCACTTTGGCGATACATAGCCACATGTATTTTCAAGGTTTGATGTTTGGTAAATATATTTTGCATAAACACAAATTAATTTGTTCGAAAAAGATCAAGATTGAACCGTACATTTCGAAATACTTTAACTTCCTTCAAGAAAATTTTATAGCCAATGCGGGAGTGCAAAAGTCAAACCATGTAATTATATGGTGACATATTAGATTCATGAATTTTGAAAGGATTAATTTTCTAATTCACAATAATGAGAAATCAAGAAATATGAAATTAAATAGGAACTACAAAATTCAATAAAGGAGGCTCTTCAATTATGTCACCCGGTCATTTATTTCATCCGGTCCATAATAAGTGACCAATTTGTTTTTGGCACGCCCATTAAGAAAATACTAAATTCTATACAAAAATAACTAAACTACCTTTAATTAAATATTTAATGTGAAGAGTAGGAAAACTTTTTAGGGATATTTATATAAGAGTAATCTTGTAAAAACAAATTGTATTCTTTCTTGATTATATAAATGGACACTTATTTGAACTAAAATAAAAAAAACAAATTAGTTACTTGTTACCGGAAGGAATAAAACAAAACATTAATTAGTCTAATTAAATCTGGCTCCACCTCCATTCTTAGCCTGAGATGTTTTGTGTCGACATAAGAAGATAGATATTGAATTCCTTCTTATATTTTGGTAGCCTAATTTGACAATTTCTTTGGTTGGCGATCAACATATATTTAATGCTCGTTCTTTCATACCACAAAAAATAAAAAAAATAAAACGAGGTGCATATTACTATTAGTTTACCTTTTAATAGTCATTGTAAAAAAATGTAATATATATAAAGTTCTTTTGAATAAATTGATAATGCGAGATTTATACGCGCTCAATATTTATATTAGATCAACAAACATAATCTTAATTTGTTTCAAATTAAAGTTTAAATAAAGTTAATTTGACACAACACATCACGTATGAGTAAATTTTTATGATATTGAAACATGTCGTGTAAGGTCAAGTAATATTGATCACCAAGAATTGTAATGAGAGGAATATAATCTCTTCATTCTTAATCAGAGTTTGAATTTAAGTCTCGAAAATTTAAGAAAAATGATAGAAAGTATTTTTCTTTTAATGAATGTTACACCGTACAAATCCGAATTAGTAGAATACCAACATATAAAATTAATGAGAAACCATAAAAAAAATGATACTAATCAACTAACTCACCAAAAATGCGGAAAAGCAACAAAGGAAGCAAGAGCTGTTTTCCCACTTACCATTAAATTTACAGTGGGTAATTATGATATGCAGTTTTAAAGGATATGATTTAAGTGTGTTTGTTGTAAGGGGTTGGATTTTTTCCCAATATGAACGTTGGACTTTGCCAGCTGACAGCTGTTGTTGTTTAATGGTTAATGAAATGCTAAAAATAAAGAATCTAAGGCAGTAGGTGCCAAAAACCCCAAACCCCACACGTTGTACTGTGTGTTTTCCTCCTAAGTAACGGCTCCCAACAATTTCATGTCACATTTGATTTCTCAAATCTTGTCAACGTCTATCAATTTCTGACACAACGGCTTCTGAGTTCATACTGTTTTCAAACAATGCTGGAGGCCTTTCGATATGAAACACAATGGATTATGGATTTAATTTGATGAATATCATATTTAAAAATTTTAATATTAAATTTTATTATACTTTTAAAATTATGATTTTAGATCTAATATTTATTAAAAATTTAATGAGTCATTCATATAAATAAACTTCAATTCAAAATATTGAATTTGAATGGACTCGTTGCCTATGTCTTTGCATCATCCATCACTGTCTGATCACAAATACCCAGTTAATTTAAGTTCATATTATCGTATTTTTGTGTTGTTTGTCAACTTTTCCCTAAATTATGGATCATGAACAGATGTGATATGATGTTACAAGGATCGAAGGTAAACGTTTTCTATAAAAAATTGAATAATATATTTTCCTTCGTGCCAAACACACCCATAATAGAAATTTTTTATCCACACCATAGATGTGTTATTTCTTTTCGTAATTATCAATTGCTCGGGATCAAATTACATTATTTTAATCTCTTCAGACTGCCTTGTTTTTGCACATGATATAAATAAGAATTTAAGAGAACCAGCATATTTTACTACGCCCTATTATAGTGCCATTACATATGTTTACTCTTAAAAATGGATAACAATTAAATTTATACGCGATTTTAAGAATATGTGGGTTAATTCACTACTAATAATTTGTGACGTTAGATAAGCAAATAAAGAACAAAACAAACTATCAAACCTAGTGATGATAGTGAGTCCGTGCTCGGTTAAAGGCTTAACAAGAAGCTCGTCTTCGGTTCCGAACCAATGGTTATGAAGAACTTAAGAACCAAAATGAGAACTTTGAATAACTTTTAGAAACAAAGAAAAATAGATGTATATTGCTTGGTATGCATGTTAAAACATATTTATTGAATAATAATCTCCCCTTTTATATAGTAGGGGAGTTTTACCCTAAGTACAATTCTAAGAAAGGTAAAGATCTTCCTTGTTGCTAAACACTGATTAACTACCGATACGAACAGAGATTCATGCCGTGATATTTGGTCGGGTACGGATATTATGGCCCCTTGTTAATCGTGTACGGACGTTTGGATGCTCTCCGAGGTCTCGTTATCCGAATCGGGTCTGGGGGCATGGTCTTGCTGGCTCCGGGGGTAGGTGTTTTATCCGGCCTTTGATACGGGCGGCTCCCGGCTTCTATTTCGATTCCATGCAGTTATGCCCTCACTTCGTTCGCCCCATCGGGAAATCGGGGTGCTCATTACCCCCGGGTTTACCTATATACATACAGTCCTTTCGTTTCAAAGAACAGGTTTGCCAAAACTATGAGAAACAATAAATCTACCTCTCTACCCTACTGCTGGCTGGTCTCCACCTCTAGCGGTCTGAGCTCCACCTCTATGACCTCTACCTCCACCTCTGGCACCTCTACCCCCACCTCTAGCTGGCTGGGCGGGCTGTGGAACACCTGGTGCCTGAACTATGGCACGAGAACCCTGGTGCTGAGAACTCCTCAATGCTCAAGGGAAAAATCTGGCAATATGAACCGTGTCACCACAAGTGTAACAAGTCTTCAGCTGCTAAGTCTGCTGGCCCTGTCGACATGAATGACCACCACTGAAACTCTAAAGTGGCGGTGCACAGATAGGAGCTGGCGGTGCACTGAATGGCTGCTGATCAGAATAGTGCAAGTAAGAACCACAGCCACCTGAGGCACCGTGAGAAACCTGGAGGGCTGACTGGAAAGGCCTAGAAGGCTGACCCCTATCATTCGAATCTCTGCCTCCAGACGAGGCACCACTAAATCGGTCTGACTGATAGGGTCTCTTGTCTGCCCTATGACCAACCCCCTATGACAACACCATCTCAATCCTCCGGGCCATATTGGCCGCCTCCTGAAAGGATATCTCACTCCCAGCCTCTCTAGCCATATGGAGACGAATAGGCTGAATGAGTCCATTAATTAACCGTCTCACTCTCTCCCTCTCAGTGGGTAGTATAACAATAGTATGGCGGGACAACTCAACAAACCTGGTCCCATACTAGGTGACTGTCATGGATCCCTGATGAAGACGCTCGAACTGCCTCCGATAGGCCTCTTGCTGTGTAATAGGGAGAAACTTCTCTAGAAATACATGCATGAACTACTCCCAGGTCAAGGCCGGAGATCCTACTGGTCTATCTAAACAATAATCCCTGTTGATCAGAATAGTGCGCGTGAGAACTACGGCCACCTCAGGCACCGTGAGAAACCTGGAGGGCTGACTGGAAAGGCCTAGAAGGCCGACCCCGACCCCTATCATACGAATCTCTGCCTCCAAACGAGGCACCACTGAATCAACCTGACTAATGGGGTCTCTTGTCTGCCCTATGACCACCCCCCTCCCCCGTGACAATACCATCTCAATCCTCCGGGCCACATTGGCCGCCTCCTGAAAGGATATCTTGCTCCCAGCCTCTCTAGCCATCTGGAGATGAATAGGCTGAATGAGTCCATCAATAAACCGTCTCACTCTCTCTCTTTCTCAGTAGGAAGTATAACAATAACATGGCGGGCTAACTCAATAAACTTGGTCTCGTACAGGGTGACTGTCATGGATCCCTGATGGAGACGCTCGAACTGCCTCCGATCGGCCTCTCGCTGTGTAATAGGGTGAAACTTCTCCAGATATACATGCGTGAACTGCTCCCTAGTCAAGGTTGGAAATCCTGCTGGTCTAGCTAAACAATAATCCCGACAAGGGAACAATTTAAATACTCTTTCTTTTCCTTTCACTTTTATTTCATATCTCACTTTACCACTTGAGCCAATGTTCCAAAGGGTTCAACCATTTCATATACGTTCACGATTATAATATAACTTGAGTCATTGCTCCTCGTTTTTCATAGGTCACAATTTCCTTTTCACAAGCTTTTCACAACAAATAGGAATCATCACCAAGGCAAGAGAAATACAACGAAATCAAGATTTTCACAATTCAAAGACTCATGGTCATGCTAGACACCAACATATAGATACTCGTCACCATGCCTATACGTCATACTCAACAAGAACCAATTAGCAAATAAGACTCAACTCCTAATCCCTCAAGCTAGGGTTAGACCAAATACTTACCTCAATGCCTTGAATACAACTCAAGCCTCAATTATAGCTTTACCTCGCGATTTCACCTCCAATTCGCTCGTATCTAATCACAAATTACTTAATTACATTAATAAACATTAAATGAATCAACTCCAATGCATGAAAATAAGTTTTTCAAAGTTTTACCCAAAAAGTCAAAAATCGCCCCCGGGCCCACGTGGTCAAAACCCGAGGTTCGAACCATAACCCAATTACCCATTCCCCCACGAACTCAAATATCTAATTTATTTTGAAATCGGACCTCAAATTGAGGTCGAAATTATCAATTTTTGAAAATAGGTTCTGCCCAATTTTCCGCATGAATTTTTTTTGATTTTAGGTTGAAATTATGTTAAAAGATGTTAATGATTGAAAGAAATGAGTAAAAACTAACTTACAATTGATTTGTTAGAAGACTTGTTCTTGAAAAATCGCCTAAGTGTGTTTGGGTTTGAGAAAATATGAAAAATAGAGTTCAAAATCGTTTAAGTGTAAAAATTTCATGTCTCTAATATGGGAAATGCGAACATACTTCGCAATTGCGAACCCCGACCTCTCAGATGTGGGAATTGCTTCATAATTCCCAGCTTTCACATTTGCGAACCAATAGTCGCAATTACGACTTCGCATTTGCGAGAGAAATATCGCATTTGCGATGACTGAGGGTTTAGGTGGGCATCGCATTTGCGAAGAAGGCTGCCCAGGTGTTGTCTCGCATTTGCGATTAATGGCTCGCATTTGTGAGGCTGGCTTCGCAAATGTGAAGCATGCAGGTCAGTTCATACCAGTAAATTTTAAGTTTAAAAATACAACCCGTGGCCTATCCAAAACTTACCCGAGCCCTCGGGGCTCCAAACCAAATATACACACATCCTCAAAAACTTCTTACGGGCTTACTCGCGCGATTAATACGCCAAAATAACATCATAAACATCGAATTACACCTCAATCTTCATGAATTCTTTAAAACTTCATAAAACATCAAAATTTCCAATTTTGGTTCGAATCACGTCAAACGATGTTCGTTTTTCATCAAATTTCACAGAAACATCTTAAATCATGTATAAGACCTGTGTCGGGCATCAGAACCAAAATACGGGCCCGATACCAACACGTTCTAATCAACTATCATTTCAATTTGCCTTAATAATTTCAAAAAATAATTTCTTTTAAAAATTCATTTCTCGGGCTTGGGACCTCGAAATTTAATCCTAGGAATACTCCCAAGTTCCATATTTTACTATGAACCCTCCGGGATCATCAAATCGCGGGTACCGGTCCGTTTACCCAAAACGTTGACCAAAGTCAAATTTATTTATTTTAACATCAAAACTTAGCATTTTTTATAGAATTTCATATTTAAGCTTTCCGGCTACGTGCCCTGACTGTGCACGCAAATCGAGGCAACTCTAATGAGGGTTTTGAGGCCTCGAAAGCACATAATTCATTTAAAATAGGTGATGACCCTTTGGGTCATCACAAAATCACTATGAAAATGAAGAACAAGGATGAAGATATGAAGGTCTGAAGAAAGTTGATGATAAATTGAAAGTTTAAGGGTAGAAGCTTGGTCGGAAAGTAGGAAAAGAACAATGGATAGAAGCTTTTATAGATAAAGTTTGCGTAGCTTCGCATTCGAAGGAAACCAGACGATGGTTGACACGTGTTCAAAGTTAGAACGACGCGACAAATGGAACGTTTCAGCTTCTTCGTTGTTCCTATTATAACGTATGGAGAGTGGTGGGGCCCAACCCCGATGTTATGCTCTTCAAGCCAGGCCCGAGGCAGAGACTTCAGATGCGGTTATTACAGGTACGGTTCTTATTTGTGATAGAGATGCTTCAGTGTTGTTTGATCCGGGGTCTACGTATTTGTATGTGTCATCCTATTTTGCCCCGTATTTGGTCATGCCTAGTGATGCATTGGGTATTCCTGTTTATGTGTCTATGCCGGTGGGTGATTCTATCATGGTCGATCGAGTCCATCTTTCTTGTGTTGTGGTGATTGGGGGTCTGGAGACTCGTGTAGATTTGTTACTTTTAGATATGGCCGACTTTGATATTATATTGGGGATGGACTGGTTATCACCCTATCACGCTATCTTGGACTGTCATGCCAAGACTATAACCTTAGCTTTACCGGGTATGCCTCGTTTGGAGTGGAAGGGCACTCCTGGTCATTCTACCCGCAGTGTTATATCATATGTGAAGGCTTGACGTATGTTCGAGAAGGGGTGTTTGGCCTATTTAGCCTATGTTCGTGATTCCAGTGCTGAGGTTCCCTCTATTGATTCTGTGCCCATTGTTTGTGAGTTCCCCAATATTTTTCCTTCAGAACTGCCTGGTATGCCACTCGACAGGGATATTGATTTCTGTATTGATCTGGTACCGGGCACGCAGCCCATTTCTATCCCACCATATCGCATGGCCCCACTGGAGTTGAAAGAGTTAAAGGAACAGTTGCAGGATTTGCTCGAGAAGGGTTTCATTAGACCTAGTGTCTCACCTTTGGGTGCGCCGGTGTTATTTGTCAAGAAGAATGATGGGTCAATGAGAATGTGTATTGATTACCGGCAATTGAACATGGTAACAATCAAGAATAACTATCCACTACCGAGGATTGATGATTTGTTCGACCAGCTTTATGGTGCCAGGGTATTTTTCGAAGATTGACTTGAGATCTAATGTGACGACCCAAAGGGCCATCACCTGTTTTAAATGAATTATGTGGTTTTGGAGGCTTCGGAAACACATAATTCATTTAAAACAGGTGATGACCCTTTGGGTCGTCACAGATTTCTAGGTTTTTACCCAGATTTTGCTCAATTCATTATACTCAACTCTTCATCTTCCAAACTTATTTCTTTTTCTTCAAATTTTCAGATGTTTTAAGATAGAAATGGCTAAAAACACCTAAATCAGTTCCTCAATAGGCCACCTCTTCATCTTCCAACCGGCCGCCAGTACTAAAGCGGTTGCTCCTGAAGTAGTTGCCCTTGAACCGGCTGCTCCCGAGGTGGCTGCCAACGAATCGGCCCCCGAGCCTCCCTTAAAAATGTTTATTCCCGAGGGTTTCTCATTTGCAGACGACTTTAAGGTTGAGAAACCTCATGCATACAAGAACGAGGTGAAGGAGAATCAAGGTACATATGCTCTGTGACCGAAGATGTCCTTACCGTGGTCCGAAAAGACTGTACTTGGGAAGGTAAGGACGTAGTAGTCCCCGGGTCCGAGGATGCTATTATTACCCACATGGAGGGGTACTTAAGTATTTACACTTACCCCTTCTCACTGGGCTCGGTGGACCCGGTTGTTTTGGATTTTTCCAATAGGTACGAGTTGTGCCTCGGAAAAATCCACCCGTCTCTATGGAGGATCTTGATCCTCCTTCGTTACTTCGTGAATAAGACTCAGTCTTGTCGGTTCACCATCGATCATTTACTCCGTTTATATATCCCCCAATTTTTCGAGGGGGGTTAGTCAAGCTTACTCGCCGACCAACAAGGCCCCTTTTTCGAGAATTGATGAAGATCGAGACTGGGGCTAGCAGGGACGCTTCGTTTGGGTGAAGATCAAAGACTTTATCCCTCCCGAGTTCATTCCATTCCTTGAGAAGTGGAATGTATCTCGTAAGTGTAGTCTCTCCTTAAGAGTCAATTTTTTCTTCATTTTCTTTCTTCTCATTCATACTTGTGGTTGTGCAGGTGTTTCCCGGGTTCCAAATGCGCTCCCCCTGCTAAAGAAGTGGATCGAGGGCATCTGCACACAGAATGATGTACTCCGAGTGCGCACGGCGCAAGATTTCGAAGGGACGATGGGATTCCTTTTCTCATGGCAAGGTCTTTCTTTGAATAGTTAATATCATGCTTCTAACTTCCATCATACTGACTCTTCTTCCTTTTTCTTGTAGGTTTGCCTAAGACCATCAAACTTAGACCTTTGGAAGTGGATGAGGACGTGTCCTTGTATGTTGATCCCTTCATTATGGGACAACCTGGGGATGCCGTGGAGGAAAAAGGAAGAAGAAAAGAAAGGCTTCGGGCTCCCTGAGCTCCGTGGTGAAGCCACACAAAAGAGTGGCTTGTAAGCCTAAGAAAAGCTCTAGTTCTCGGG
This sequence comes from Nicotiana glauca, assembly GCA_026770625.1. Taxonomy (NCBI): domain Eukaryota; kingdom Viridiplantae; phylum Streptophyta; class Magnoliopsida; order Solanales; family Solanaceae; genus Nicotiana; species Nicotiana glauca. The sequence goes on along the minus strand of MU761831.1, from coordinate 74,729 downwards.
TGTTGGATTTCGATTCGCTTCTTTTATTGAGGGACGAGTCAGAAGAAGATGATATTTTTATTGCCCATGGATTGACACCACCTAGGGAGCAGGCGGCAACCAAGGGGAAGATTTTTGAGGCCGAACTCCCTCAGACTCAGGATATTGATGTGGAGACTGGGTTTGAGACCCCTCGGGATGCTGGCTCCGCTCCGAAGGAAGCGCCCGGTGTAATAGAAATTGAGGGGACGTCATCCTACACCGAGTCCATGCTCCAGGAGGCCCAAGCATGAAAGGAGTAGTCCAATTAAGGGGTCCATGGCGTGGATGATCCCCTTTATTCCTTTTTTGATATTGTGGACTCGTTTGCTTTGGAAGATTTTTCTAGGCTGGGCGACCTGGAATTTTCGAAGAAGGACACATCCTTGGAAGCTGGCAGGTCGAGTTCAAGCCCGAAACTGATCAATCAGTTCCCTGCTCCAAGTGTGGATCCCGATCGCAAAATATCGATTATTCTTACTGTCGCAGAGGATTCTCATTTTTGTCTGCTCCCATGGAAGTAGCCAGCTACCTCCGATGCCCGGTGATCGAGGAATACCAGGCAAAAATGAATGAGATGAATTTGCCATGCCTTTTTAATGAGGAGCAACAAGTGCTGAACCGGGTAAGGCATCATTATGCCTTTTTGAATTTTACTTAGGTTTTGATGTCTCTCACATCTTTCATTATTTCAGAGGACTCATTACTTCACCATGAGAGCTTCATCCAGTACTGGGTCGAGGTCAATCAACTCGAGCTCGAGGTCAAGGAGCAGTCCTAAAAAAGGGACATGTACAAGCTTCTCACCGAGCAACAAGATGGGACCATCAAGGACCTTTTGGCCGAGTTGGATAGATCTTAGAAGAAAGCTTCGGCCATGAGGTGGGAGCATGCCAACCTAGTAGAAAAGGTAAAGGTTTTTGAAGTTACAAACAAGGAATTTTTCATGGTGACTAACAACCAAACCTCGCATGTCCAGTAGAAGATCGACTTGATCGACTAACTCCGAGTTGAAATAAACGAGGTCCAAGCCATGACTGATGGATGGAAAAGCAAAATAGACCGGTTGGATTCGAAGAAGGAAACCACCCAGGCAAAGATGACATTGATAGAGGTCCAACTGAATGACAAACTTCGAGCATAACTGAGTTCAGCCCTAATAGAACGGGACGCCCTCAATAAGGAATACGAGGCAATAAAGCTCAAGTTAGACACTAGTTCCATCGATGCCAAAGAGATGGTGTCCTAGTATAAGGCCGATGTCAAAGCAGTTGAGGCCTGCCTGAAGAACAATGCTGAATATATGAGGCGGTTGTCCCAAAGAAAAACCCTCAAAGAGATCCGTGCTTGAGGCTTCGGCTTGTTGGCCGAGATCGAGGAGGCTAAGAAGCTTGAGGCCGAGGCAAAGGAACTTTCTAAGCCCGAGGGTGTAGAGTACTCTAAAGGTTCCGAGGAATCCGAAGACTGACATTTCTGGTGCCGAATCAGGCCCCGGCGAAGATCAGGCATGAATGCCTTAGATTTTTATTTTATTTTTGTGTTATGTATATTTTTTTTTTATTTTGAGGCCATTTTTGTTGGGTCTTTGTAAAGACATTTTGGAATATATAATTTTCCCTTTTTGGCAATTTGAATCTTCACATTTTAGCATATTTTCTGTACTTGCAAATATTTCTAATGCCTTAGCATAGAATCAAATGTACTAATAAGTTGTCTGCTTTTCCGAGGTCTGAACAGAGCCTGACTTTTATGCAACTTTGTTTGCTCGAGGCTTTGAATAACTTGGAGTGACCAAAAGTTCTCCCAAGATGCTTAAGTATTTTTAGACGATGATTTTGTTGAGGGTAACCTCATAGCAGGTTTTGGATTTTTATGAAGGCCTTATATTTTGATTACAAGCTTTAGACGTCTTCGAGCCATTTTTTACTGTGGACGTAGCCTTTTGGGTTTAGGAACCACCTAATAGGTTTTGTGCCTCCAAGATTTGATAGCCCGAGTTGCCCAAACATATTTCGAATGACAGTGCCAGAGCGGGGTTAGCCCTTGGGCTCGACAATCCTCAAATAGCGATAGCCCTTATGCTTGGGTAGGGTAGTCCTTGGGCTCGATAGTACTCAATTAGGGATAGCCCTTTAGCTCGATATTTAAAGAGGAAAAATATGTATTAGCAAGGTGGGAACTTTCTTTCATTTCTATGTTTAAAGTACATGATCGAAAGTGTATAAAAGCTTGTATTGTGGCTAAGGTGGCCTACGCGGGCACAATTCACTCGATCGTTTGGCCCTTTACAATAAATCCTAACCATTGAGCCTAAGCTATTCAAATACACGGTTTCCTTCTTTTCTTGCTAAGAAACCTTAACTCGAGGTGATGGACCCCAGTATTTGAGGTCAATATTTAAAGGGCTCGGATACTATTGATGCAACCATTGACTCCAATTTAAAACCGGTCTTCAAATCTACGTTAGCATGATTTACTGTTGCCTCGTTAAAAACCTTGCCTGAAAACCTATTTGGGACAAAACCGGCTCAAGGAAAAAGAGTGCAACACGTATTTTCAGGCTTAATAGTCACATTCTACTTTAGCTGTTTCCCATAAGTGTTAGTCCGGTTCATAATATTATAGAGACGTAAAAAAGATCGTACCATAGCAATAGTATCGTTTTAAGTGTATCACGTTTCAGTTGTTCAGTAGCTATGCACCGTTTCCTAGTTCGAGTTTGTACGAGCCTAATTAGTGCCAACCCTGCACCACTATGGAGTGGCAAGAGTGGTCGATGCAGCTTTTACCCGAAAAGGTCGGGATCGAATCCACAGGGAGCTAGAATTGGGAATTGGATTCCTATCTAAACTAGCAATGCGTAATGCTCTTAATTACGCTTCTAATCATAGTTGTTATGTTTGGGATCGCGATATAGCCAATGCATGACACTACTCACTCTATACCTCTCGGTAGCTTGAGTGACTTTGCTCTAATTGACTTTCTCAAGACCAATTGGGTGTCGAAACTATACAAGCAATGTAGTCTCAAGTCGGGTATTACTATATCTAGATTTAACCCTTTAATTGGCACTATTAATCTCTTGAGTGCGCCCCAATTCCTTGTTGGACTGATTACCTAAACTCAAACTCTCTTTCTCAAGAAGAGCTCAAGTCAAATAGGCACGAATTAGTGTTTGCAACCACTAATCCAACATAGAAAGCACAAATCATTCCAAATATCAACTACCCATAAACATCTAAACCTTAAAACACAAGACCCATCAAATACCCACACTAGGGTTGAGCCACAACCCTAGCTAATGGGTCTAGCTACTCATAATAATGGAAGAAAATAGATAATTAGATGAAGAATAACCCATATAATATATTTACAAGCTACGAATTAAAGATTCAATGTTGAACTAGTCACAAAATTACTCATAATAGGTCCAAAATGGCCTTCACGTGCGCAGCTAAAAGTACCCTAAAAATCTGAAAAGAACTATTTATATAAGGCTGAATTTTCTGGACAAAAATACCCTTGGGAAGGTACCGTGGACCGTGGAAAATGCACCGCGGCTGCGGTGAAGCTTTTTAGCTTGATTTTTAAGTCTATGAATCTGGCCACCGCGAACCGCGAAAAATGCACAGGGGCCGTTGTGGCTTCACTGCGGTCCGAAAAAAATGGGTTGCGACCGCAGTGGCTTCCAACTTCTAAATACTAAACTCTCTGAATCTCTTCACCGCGGACTGCATAAAATGGATTGTATACGCGGTGAGGCTACCGCGGTTCGCACAAAATGCTTTGCGACCACAATGCTTGAGCTTCCAAAAACTGCACCTCTCTGAATCTCCTTACCGCGGACCGCATAAAATGGATTACGGCCACAGTTGTCTGTTGTAGCTATGCTTTGACTTGTTCTTGGTACTTGTGCATGTTTCTCTCCTTTTTGAGCTGATTTTTTAACCTCTTGTCACTTTCTTGACCTAACCCTGCAAACAAGTACAACATGTAAGCCTTTGGGACTATTTGTATGCATTTTTAATCAAAACTCAAGTAAAAGGAGTGTAAAATGAACTAGAATCCCTAGTTATCAACTCCCCCAAACTTAAGCTTTTGCTTGTCCTCAAGAAAACAAAATAAGTCCCACCTCCTTAAGAATGCAACCAAGAAAATTCAGGAGACCTAAAATGACCTCATCTAGCATCAATTGGGACTAACAATTGCCCTCAATTCAAATAAACTCAACTCTTTAAACAACATGGTTTTAGTGCGACAAAAAAGAATCAAGGATTGACTCAACTCATCAAAGAAACTCTTTCTATTACTTTGGTCATTGTGGAAACCAAACTCATACTCCTCAAGTCTCCATAAGCAGACCTCACTTTTAGGTTGTAGCACTGAGAAAGAGGATTATGGAAAATACACTCATCTCTCTCAAATAAAGGTCACAAGTCTGGCTCTAAGTACCATAAGCTTGCCCCATATGCGAGTCACCACTAATGTAAGCTTCATTCAACTCAAGATCATATAGGGCTTTTGTGGAGATATAGTGAAGGCTTTTGGTTCAGGGTAGGAAATATTTGGTTTAAGTAGGTTCCATCCTCCCTTAAGCACTTCATTTGCTTTATTTTGGCACACATTCTCCTGACTTTTTAAGTCATTTACTTCTTTCTTAGGGGTTAGAGAGACACTGTCGCTCTTTCTTGTTCATTTCAAACCTTTTTCTCCTTTCTAAGCTTTTCACGCCTTTCATCACTTTACTTTTATTGAATCCCTTCATTTCTTCTATATCGTTCATTATTTTTGACTTTTTGATTTTCTTTCTTTTTCTTTTTGCCTTTCCTTTTCTTTGATTTTGTACCTTTTACCATTTTGTTGCATTCCTCATCTCTCCACCCAAACTTATGATTTTGCCATGTGCTAAGGAAATATTGGGAGCCAAGAGAGGGTCTTTTCAAAACGGGTAAAGGCTTGTATCATGGTTTTTGAAGGAAAAAAGGGCTATGGCTCAAAGGGGTTGACTAGGGACACTATCATTGGTAGGCTATGGATGTTTTCAAGATATCATTCGGATCAAGAAGATCCAATAATCACTTCTTAACTCAAACTACACTTAGGATTTTGCCTAGATAAACATTCAGAGCAAGTTCTAGACTCAATGGCACGGGACTTGGACTTGCAATTCAAATTCTCACCACACAAGCTATAAGATTGCTAAAGAGACAGAGTCGAGGGCCCACAACGACCTTAGCTAAGATTTGAGCAACATACATGGTCCCGAAAAACCACTTGATGATTGTCGGCCAACACAAGAATCTCAAGGTCACAACTATCACCATCCTATACACACCAATTTGTTTTTGACCATAGGATCAAAGACAAAAGTGTTAGGCCCAGGTGAAGCTTTGCCTGATGCACTATTACTCACTAGATACTATTTACACAAAAACAAATAGAAAATAGACTCAAACCCTTAAGAAGGTTTTCACGCCATCCATCATTGGGAAGAGCCACCCAGTTCACACAAATTCCACCTTTAGAAAGAATCGTGGCATTAAGAAAACCTATGGCTTATTTGAACGCAAAACTCAAAACAAGAAGCTACCAAAATGAAATAAGAAGCTATGAATGAAAAATGCGAAAAGTAAAATCAATATGTACAAGAGGGGACTCAGACGAATATACATAAGAGGGAGTGAATATATACATCAGAAAGTAGCTTTATATACAGATTAAAGTTGCAAAATATGAAAAGTGAAATAAACTGGTAAAATTATGTACATACCAAAAGTGAAAATCAAAGCATAATAAAATGAAAGTAGTATCATATTTACAACACCATATCATCAAAATAGGGCTACCCCCTCAAATGAAAGCTAGCATTGTCCTCAATGCTAACTAACCAAAAATAGATCAAAATAAGATAGAGAGTAAAGAAAACTCCCTATTGGCCCTCCGTGCGCGTAGGATCATAAGTCTAGGTCCCTGGGTCCTCGGACTGCTCGGGAACCTGTGACTGGATCCCTATAACCTATGTCTGCACTGGGACCTGGGCCTGTACTGGGACCTGGGGCTGGCTAGAGGAACCTTCTTGAGGCTCCGCCAACTCAATCACTGTATCATCAGTACGGGGAATCACCCTTCTCATCTTTGGTGCTGTTTGTAAATCCTGCTCCTGCTCAGGATGGACTGCTGGTGGGTCGGGTCATGCAATAGCAACTCCAAGGGCAACCGATCAGCAACCTTCATTTTCTCCACTTCAACCCTCAACTCTTTCACAGACTCCTTTGATGCTCTGGTTTTTCTCAATTTTTTTGTTTCCTTTGCCAGCTCCTTCAATGCTTTTCCATGAGAATCTACAGCCGTTATCAATTGGTGGTTCTCTAGGAGCTTCTTCTGGTTGTCTAGAAGCTCCTTGAGAGTAGCCTCCACTGACTGTAGAATCTATGGCTGAGGGGGTATAGACTAGGCTGCCACCGAGGTAGAAAGCACAGACAAATTAGAAGTAGCTGCTTGGATCCAATTGTTGATACAGGCAAGTGTCTGGCTCAAATGGTGGGCGGTCAATGGGTGGGCTAAAATGAATGGATATTTGGGGCAGTGGTAGTGGAGGGTCCTGGGGCATTATCTGGGGTAGCTAAGAGGGGCTGAGAAGGAGCTATTACTACTACTGGCTCTTCAGACTGGCCAGTAGAAGTAGCAAATTTGCCTTTAGGATCTTTGCCTTTGGGATTGTAATCACTCTACAGGCTGTACTAGGAAAAAGATGCCTTTGGCTTCACCTTCACATCAAACTTCCTCTTCTCTATCTCTACGTCATCAAGGTACATAGTCGGGAAATGTGGGAAGGGATATGATCTATCACCTTCATTGACCACCCATGTGATCACCCTAGACATCACATTCCCAACATTGATCGGGTACCGCACCATGATAGAAGCCTCCAAGATTGCCCGGGAGATAGGCAGAGAGTTCTCATGAGTAGTGGGATCCAACCTGCTGCACACGAATGTCTCCCAACCCTTTTCTTTGAAGTTTAGAGTCTTTCTAAAAATTTGGACTCCTGCTGTTAACCATGCTGGGGTGGTACCCGGGATTGCCAGGTATTCTTCTAACAATGGATGGACTGCCTCGCCCAGTGCTACCTTCTCTAAATACAATGATTCATCTTCCTCCATAAAGCCCAGGTAGTCATTGATTCTCAGCCCATCAAACTTCACTGTCAAGTTCCACACCTTAGTCATTTTAGTGACCTTTTTTATGTGGGAAGCATTAGTGTAGAACTCCTTAACTAAGTGCTCATTTTCATCCTCAACGTTGCTTGTGAAATAATCCCAGCCTACTCTCTCTCTGAATTGCCTCCTCACATTAGGGTTATGAGACAAAAGGTCCCTATCAATGAATGTCCGTTCAAGTATCAACTTCCTGTCAGGCCAACAATCTCTGAACTTGTAGTATGCCAATTCACTAACAAACCTATCTTGCCAAGACTCCGGTTTCCTAGTTCTCTCCATCCCTCCTACTTGGGGTATACCCCCTCCTTCTTCTTCTATAAGATCGTCATCGGGTGTTGAAGCTATATGTGAGGTGGAAGAGGCACTATCACCGCTCTCAGCTGAGCCCTCAAATGACTCAGAAGAAATTTGAACTGAAGTTCGAGCAGTGGGAGAGCCCTGAGGGGTAGATTCATCTCTCAATCTCAACCTCTCCGGAAAATCAGGAATATACTCCGGCACTGAATCAGATCAGATGCCTCCCGGGAGGGTACATACTCACTTCCGTATGAATGGTAAATAACTCTATCCGCAACTTTGATTAGTTTTCTTGTTTCTCCAATTGCTTTCCGGACTTGAGGGGTCAATTTAATTGTGCCTCGTCCCCTACCCCAGGAGGACTCTCCTTTTCCTTTTTGTTTATCTCCACTGCCTCATGATTTAACCATTGTATGCAAGTGGAATTCGGTTAAAGCTTGCTAGTATCACAGTTTTAAAAGAATAAGTGAAAATTATGCGTGAAAATAGTTACTGTGGACCACATAAAATGCAGTGCGGCCGCAAAGAACCACCACAGACCGCACAAAATGGTACCGCAGTCTGCAGTGAGGTGGGGTTCAGACTACCCACTCTCTAGATTTCATCACCGCAAATCGCATAAAAACCATTGCCGTCGCAAAGAGGCACCGCAGACCGCCTAAAATCCACCGCGGTCCACAGTAAATATCACTCAGCAATACCAACCTAGGGTTTCAATATTTTTCTCATTTTTAGCTTAAATTTACTTATAATCAAGCCCTAGGTATTTAATCATCACTTTTCACTAATTAACTCTAATCTAAAGGGCATGATGTAACCCTACGCTACAAATTGAAAGAAAAAGAGGAAGAAAAAAGAAGTACAACTAACTAATTAAAAGAAAATAAAACTAAGTTAAAAAACTAGGGAAGGATTAAAAGTACCAGTAATGAGATGCAGTAAAGATGAATTAAGATTGGAGATTGAATTTGCACTTTTAGGGCTTGATGAACAATGATGTTTTACTATTGAGAGAGCAAAAGAGCGAAAAGGGTAAATGAGGGCCTGAGGTCTTATTTATAGAAAAAGAATCTGGGACCCAGGTTACCTACCTCCACCACGGCCGCAAAAAATGCATTGCGGATCGCGGTGGTTTATCACATGCAACATTTAGGAAAACATCACTGCGAACATAAAAAAAAACTCTGCGGCCGCGATAGTTCACCGCGGACCGCAAGCAATGCATTGCTGCTGCGGGGACAATCTTCAGAGAACCCCCATTTGTAATTATTCACCCCTGTGGACCGCATTGAAATTTTTTCCCACGCACTAAGGCCATTGTGGCCACGAAAAATGCGATGTGGCCGTAGTGCAAACTTCAGAGAGTGCACATTTTTCCAACTTGGTCTTGCACTACATCAAAATAACCCTACATACATCTCAAAACCAGTTATTCCAAAAACAAATCCTACACTAAAAAGAAAATCAAAGAAAAACGAAAAGAAAGACACATGGGTTGCCTCCCAAGAAGCTCCTGATTTAACGTCGCCGCATGATGTAGGTTACCATCAAATCACTTTAGATGGATCATTGCCAGCACGTGGCTGTCATCAATCTTGCCAAGATAGTGCTTGACTCTGTGCCGATTAACCCTGAAGATCTCACCATTTTTATTTTTCAAGTCAAGTGCACCAAACAGAGTCACAAGCACCACTTCAAAAGCTCCACTCCATTTTGACTTAACCTTTCCTGAAAACAGACATAACCGAGAATTGAACAAAAGAACCAAGAGACCGTTTGGATTGGCTTAAAAAAAGTCGTTTTTCAGCAGAAATAGCATTTAAGCCAAAAAGCAACAAGTTGGGGTTGTCCAGCTTATTGCTTTTGGATTGTTTTAAGCAGTTTTTTTAGTTGTTTTAAGCACTTTTTGACTTTGCCAAACACTAAAAAAAGCTAAAAAAACTTAAAAGTTGATTTGACCAGCTGTAAAGCCAATCCAAACACCCTCAAAATCACCCATTTTTAACTCCTTGTCACGAGCATATTTGTCATGAAGGTACTTCCTCTTGTCCTTATACAAAGACAAACTGGAGTAGGCATGGAATCGGAATTCATCAAGTTCATTAAGCTGCTCTACATGAATATTTTCTGCCACATCCCATTCATGATTCAGCTTCCTCAAAGCCCACATGGCCTTGTGCTCTAACTCAACCAGAAGATGGCAAGCTTTCCCACACACCTACCAGTACAGAGACATACCAATCGGAGTCTTGAAAGCAGTCGTATAAGCCTATAGAGCATCATCCAATTTCTTTGACCAATCGATCATATTTGCATTGACTGTCTTTGACAATATACTCTTGATTTCCCTGTTTAAGACTTCAACTTGGCCACTCGCCTGAGGATGATAAGGAGTAGAAACTTTGTGATTGACATCATACTTTGAAAGCAAAGTGTCAAAAGCTCTATTGCAGAAATGGGACCTCCCATCACTTATGATTGCTTGCGGAGTGCCAAACCTAGTAAAAATACTCTTCTTGATAAACGCAACAACACTTCGGGCCTCATTATTGGGTAAAGCCACGACCTCAACCCACTTTGAAACATAGGCAACTACCACTAGAATGTATGTGTTGCCACATGAACTAACAAACAAGCCCATGAAATCAATGCTCTACACATCAAAAATATCAACTTCGCGAATAGTATTGAGAGGCATCTCATCCTTCTTCGAAATACCACCTGCTCTTTGACATTCGTCGCATCTCTTCACAAGTTCACTTGTATCCTTGTACAATGTTAGCCAGTAAAACCCACAACTAAAAACCTTTGAAGCTGTCCTTGCCCCACCATGATGACCGCCATAGGTAGAGGAATGACAAGCCTCTAAGATACTCAATTGTTAATCCTCAGGGACACACCTTTGGATAACACCATTAGTGGAAATCTTGAACAAGTACGGCTCATTCCAATAGAAATCCAAACTATCCCATTTAAGTTTCTTCCTTTGGTTAGAAGAGAAATCACACTGGAAAATACCGGTCACAAGAAAATGAGCAACATCCGCAAATCATGGCATACAATTCACTGACAGAGAAAGCAATTGCTCATCGGGAAATGAATCGTTGACCTTTAGGCCATCATAAGGCCTCCCCTCCTCCTCCAAGCGGGACAAGTGGTCTGCCACTTGGTTTTCACTACCTTTCCGATCCACAATCTGCAAATCAAACTCTTGAAGTAACAAGACCTATCGCATCAAGTATTGGAGCGAGGCATGATCGGTATGAACTATGACCTTGGCTCTCATGAGATACAGCCGAAAATTTTGCATTGCAAACACAATAGCCAACAACTCTTTTTCGGTCGTCGTGTAATTCATTTGAAAATCATTCATTGCCTTTCTCGCATAATACACCGGGTGAAACATTTTATTCAATCTTTGACCCAAGACCGCCCCAACCGCAACATCACTCGCGTCACACATGAGCTCGAAAGGCAAGCTCCAATTGGGTGCAATAATAATAGGAGTGGTGGTCAACTTGTGCTTGAGAAGTTCAAAATCTTGCATACATCTCTCATCAAACACTAACTTAGCATCCTTTTCCAATAGCTTGCACAAAGGATTCACTACCTTCGAAAAATCCTTGATAAATCTCCGGTAGAACCCTACATGCCCAAGAAAACTTCTAACCTCCTTGATAGAAGTAGGGGGAGGAAGACTTGAAATCACCTCTATTTTATCTTTGTCCACCTCTATACCATGCTTTGAAATTTTATGGCCAAGAATTATGCCCTCCTCAACCATGAAGTGACATTTTTCCCAATTGAGCACAAGATTGGTTTCTTTACACCGGGCCAACACCTTATCAAGATTATTTAAGCACTCATCAAATGAGTCACCCACGACACTAAAGTCTTCCATGAACACCTCCAAAATATATTCCACCATGTCGGTGAAAATGGCCATCATACACCGCTGGAATGTAGCCGGTGCAATACACAACCCGAATGGCATCCTAGAAAAGGCAAAGGTACCACATGGGCAAGTGAAGGTAGTCTTCTCCTGATCTTCCGGAGCAATCAAAAATTGGTTGTACCCAGAATATCCATCCAAGAAACAGTAGAAGGCATGCCCAGCAAGTCGATCAAGCATCTGGTCAAGGAAAGGCAATGGAAAGCGATCCTTGTGGGTCACTTGGTTCAGCTTGCGGTAATCCATGCACACCCTCCATCCGATGACAGTCTTGGTATAAATCAACTTATTCTGCGTATTGGTGACCACGGTCATACCACCTTTGTTCGGAACACATTGCACCAGCGAAGTCCAAGAGCTATCAGAGATGGGGTACACAACCCCGGCATCTAACCACTTGATCACCTCCTTTTTCACAACTTCTTGCATTGCCTCATTCAACCTCCTTTGATGTTCTAAGGAGAGCTTTGCATCATCTTCAATAATAATCTTGTGCATACAAAAGGCGGGGCTTATTCCCCAAATATCAGCTAAAGTCCATCCAATTGTCTTCTTCTGCTTTCGGAACACTGCCAATGTGGCATCTACCTGCATGTTAGTAAGACAAGAGGAAAGAATAACTGGTAAAGTAGAACTAGGGCCTAAGAATTAATACCTGAGGTGTGGAGGCAACGGCTTCAACTCCAGTACCGGAGGTTCCTCGATTGAGGGCTTTGCTGGTGAAGTCTTCCTATTCTCAAGATCCAAAGATAGCTTCCGATGCTCATAAGAGTAAGAGCCCATTTCATGTAAAGCATTGACACACTCCACCCGACCTTCATCCTTATTGACATCAAGATTTAACAAAACCGCCTCTAGAGGGTCCTCCACATTGATCGTTGCATTAATATCTTCAATTATCAATGCCGTGACAAGATTCACAAATGAGCACACTTCAGTACAGTTGGGCTGTTTCATTAACTTACACACATGAAAGACCACATTTTCATCACCCACTCGAAAGGTGAGTTCCCCTACTTCCACATCAACTATGACCTTCCTAGTTGCAAGGAAAGGTCTTTCCAAGATTATAAGCACCTCAAAATTGACCTAGCAGGCAAGAATCGCAAAATTTGTTGGCAAGATAAATTTGTCCATCCGAACGAGAACATCATCAATTATACCCAAGGGCCTTTTCATCGATCTATCTGCCATTTGCAATACCATGGAAGTTGACCTCGGTTGTACAATACCCAAAGTCTTGAAAACTGAGTAGGACATCAAGTTGATACTTGCTCCCAAATCACATAGAGCTTTAGCAAAGTCTGCACTCCCAATAGTGCAAGGAATGGTGAAAGCACCGGGATCTTCTAACTTCGGAGCTATTGAATGCACTATAGCACTAACTTGGTAGGTCATCTTGATAGTTTCACAGTCCATGGATCTTTTCTTTGTCACCAAGTCTTTCATGAATTTTGCGTAACCAGGCATTTTCTCTAAAGCCTCCACCAAAGTCACATTAATGGATAAGCTCTTCATCATGTCAATGAATTTTTTAAACTGGTTCTCATTTTTCTGCTTTGCGGGCCTTTAAGGATAAGGTGGAGGTGGCCTTGGAAAAGGAACCTTGGCTTTAGGAACAACCATTTCGGACATGTCTATTACATGTTCCCTAGACTGGTTCACGTCATTCTGAGTTTCCACCTTGGTATGTTTGATATCAATCCTCACTTCTTCATTCACGTTCGCATCAATCACATTCTCAACCACCAAAAGAATCTCATCCTCTTGCAACTGAACTTCATCACTCAAAATTTCTTTTTGTTTGGAGGCATTCACATTAACGCATCATCCACTTCTTGTAGTTACCGTCATTGCATGCCCGGTAGTGTTCCTACCCTTCGGGTTGACTATCGTGTCACTAGGTAGAGATCCCTTAGGGCGAGTATTTAAGGATTGTGAAATTTGGTCTAGTCGAACCTCCGAGTTCCTGATTGAGGTATTGTGGGATGACAACTGAGCATCGGAGTCAGCATTCCTTTTCATTATCTGTTCAAACATCATTTCAATTCACCGCATGTCATTGTTGGATGAACTAGGACCTTAGGATGGGAATGGGGATGGATTGTTCGGTTGTTGATACATTGGGGACCTTTGAAAGCCTTGCCTACGATTTCCCTGATTATAATTATTCCAACCACCCTGATTGTTGTTTCCACCCCAATTTTAGTTGTTACCCCAGTTACCCTGATTGTTGTTCTAGTTGCCCCAATTAGGATTTTTGTTGTTGTTCCCCCAATTATTGTTCCCTTTTTGTTGATTTCCCCAATTGCCTTGGGATCTCAATTGTTGTTGTTGGTTGGAAGAATTGCCCCTTTGTCCTTGATAGTTGTTCACATATTGCAATTCTTCATTTTGCTCATCATAGCCCTCATCTTGGAACCCACCACTATCTTGGTCATATTGATCCGAACTCCCTTGGTTCTGTTTGCCTCTTTGTCTTATTTTGTTCACTAGCATATGGACACCCTCCATAGCATTTACTTGTCGAGGAGCTTGAACCTGTTGTAATTTTGCCTTGCTAACTGGTTCATTGTTGTTGTAAGTTCTGATATTGCCTGTCCATGATCATGAAGCTCCTTGTGCAAGTGAATGACCGTGAGGTCACCCTGTGGCACATTTGCTCTGCTTTGCCAAGCGGAAGAAGTGTCCGCCATCTCATCCAATATCTCACACGCTTGATCATACAGTGTGTTCATGAAGTTGCCCCCGGCGAGTTGGTTCACTATGCACTAGTTAGTGGTGTTAATGCCTCGATAGAAAGTCTATTGTATCATTTCCTCGGTCATATCATTGTTGGGACACTCCTTTACCATAGTCCGGTACATCTCCCAAATTTCATGCAATGGTTTGTTGGGCTCCTGTTTGAAAGCTAATATTTCATCCCTCAAAGTTGCCATGTGCCCCAGCGAGAAAAATTTTGCAATGAATTTGTCCACCAACTCATCCCATGTATAAATGGAGTGGTTGGGGAGTCTCTCCAGCCAATCTAGTGCCTTTCCTCAAAGAGAGAAGGGGAATAATCTCAACCGCAAGGCATCCTCGAATACGTTAATTTGCTTTCTACCACAACATGTATCAATAAAAACCTTAAGGTTCTTGTAAGCATTTTGATCGGGAGCACCCGTGAAATATCCTCGCTGCTCCAACAAGGCTAGCATCACATCGGTAATTTGGAAATTAACCGCCCGGATCCGGGGTGGGACAATTGCACTGGCATATCCTTGGTTGGGAAGCACCCGAGGGGCCACTCTTGGAGGTGGTGAGGGAGGGTCTGGAACATTGTCATTGGCATTGGCTTGGCGGCCTCTCCTTTATCCTTGAGGTACAAGAGGCACCTCATCTTCACCGATTTCATCAACCTCCTCCCCCGGAATCATATTTCCAAGAGGGTCATTGTTGTTGTTTGACACCATTATTGTACCTGAATTGACATCACACACAAGTTAGTATCACAGAAGGAAAGAAAAACAATGCACAAAACTATTTAGATAGATAGCCAAAACTGTTAGCTCCTCGGCAACAGTGCCAAAAAGTGATCGGAGCCAACCCTGTACCACTATGGAGTGGCAAGAGCGGTCGATGCAGCTTTTACCTGAAAAGGTCGGGATCGAATCCATAGGGAGATAGAATTGGGAATTGGATTCCTATCTAAACTAGCAATGCATAATGCTCTTAATTACTCTTCGAATCATAGTTGTTCTTTTGATTACTTCTACTTTTATACTAATAAGATGCCAAATTAAACTAAGATTGATTGCTTGAAAGGTTTTCTAAATAGGTAACGAGGCACTAGGGAAGTGACTTTCACCTAGGTAAATACTTGACGGGTTCAAAAATCTAGGGCAAAGCTGTTATGTTTGGGATCACAATATAGCCAATGCACGACACTACTCACTCTATACCTCTCGGTAGCTTGAGTGACTTTTCCCTAATTGGCTTCTTCAAGACCAATTGGGTGTCGAAACTATACAAGAAATGTAGGCTCAAGTCGGGTATTACTATCTCTAGATTTAACCCTTTAATTGAGGCTATCAATCTTTGAGTACGCCCCAATTCCTTGTTGGACTGATTATCTAGACTCAAACTCTCTTTCTCAAGAAGAGCTCAAGTCAAATAGGTACTAATTAGTATTTGCAACCACTAATCCAACATAGAAAACACAAATCAGTCCAAATATAAACCACCCATAAATATCTAAACCTTAAAATACAAGACCCATCAAATACCCACACTAAGGTTGAGCCACAACCCTTGCTAATGGGTCTAGCTACTCATAATAATGGAAGAAAACAAATAATTAGATGAAGAATAACCCATATAATATGTTTACAAGCTAAGAATTAAATATTCGATGTTGAACTAGTCACAAAATTACTCAAAATATGTCCAAAACGACCTTCACGTGCTCAGCTAAAAGTCAGATACCCTAAAAATCTGAAAAATAACTATTTATACAAGGCCAAAATTTTTGGATAAAAATACCCCTGCGGAGGTACCGCGGATCGCGGAAAATGCAGCGCGGCCGCGATGAGGCTTTTTAGCTTATTTTTTGGTCTCTGAATCTGGCCACCGTGGGTTGCACCCGCAATGGCTTCCAAATTCTAAATTTTCAACTCTCAACTCTCTGAATCTCTTCACCGCGGACCGCATAAAATGGATTGCGGACGCGGTGAGGCTACTGTGGTCCGTACCAAATGCTTTGCGGCTGCAGTGCTTGAGTTTCCAAAAACTGCACCTCTCTGAATCTCCTCACCGCGGACCACATAAAATGGATTGCGACCGCAGTGGGTCTATTATAGCTGTGCTTTGACTTGTTCTTGGTACTTGTGCAGGTTACACTCCTTTTTGAGCTGATTTTGACCTCTTGTCACTTTCTTGACCAAACCCTACAAACAAGTACAACATGTAAGCCTTTTAGGACTATTTGTCTGCATTTTTAATGAAAACTCAAGTAAAAAGGAGTGTAAAATGAACTAGAATCCCTAGTTATTAGAGCCTTTGCTGGTAACTCCAATGATTTGATATGGTCCTTCCTAATTCGGTCCCAGCTTCCCCTCGTTCGAGTTTCGAGTGTACAATATAACTTTTTTTTAACACCAAGTCTCCAATCTTGAAGTGTTGGAGGTTGGATCTTCGACGGTAATACCTTTTTATTTGCTGTTTCTAGCCGGCCAACCGGACTATGGCAACCTCACGTCTTTCATCCAATCGTTCCAGGCTCGTGCTCATGGCCTCGCCATTAAATTCTTTGGTCGCATATCGGAACCTAAGACTCGCTTCTCCCACTTTGACCGGTATTAGTGCTTCGGCATCGTAGACCAACAAAAATGGGGTGGCCCTGGTGCTAGATTTCTATGTTGTACGGTATGCCCATAGGACTTAGGGTAGAATTTTATTCCATTTCCTTTTGGCATCGGTCAATCTCTTCTTTAGGTTTTGAAGTATGGTCTTGTTTGTTGATTCCGCCTGTCCATTCCCACTAGGGTGATAGGGTGTTGATAATATCTTTTTGATCTTGTGATCTTCGAAAAACATGTTCACCTTGCTATTGATGAATTGCTTCCCATTATCACACACTATCTCAGCCAGTATCCCGAACTGGCATATTATGTGGTCCCAAATAAAGTCAATGGTTTCCTTTTCCCAGATTTTCTTAAACACGTGGGATTTGACCCATTTAGAAAAATAATCGGTCATAAATAATATGAATTGAGCCTTACTAGGTGCCCATGGTAGGGGACAGACGATGTCCATTTCAAACTTCATGAACGACCATGGGACAAGACCGAAAAGAGAAGCTCTCTGGGTCGGAGAATCATCAGTGCGTACCTTTGACAACCGTCGCATCTTTGCACGAAGTCTTTTGTATCTTTATCCATGTCGATAAAGTAATAATTGGCCTTGATTTTATTTCCAACCAAAGATTCTACCCCCGAAGGATTCCCGCAGGTGCCTTCGTGAACTTCTCTCAAGACATATTCGGTATCTCCCAGCCTCAGGAGTATGCAAGCGGGTCATTGAATGTTCTTCTGAAAAAAGTATGTTTGGATAGGGTAAACCTGGCCGCCTTCGTGTGTAGAGCTCTCGATTCTTTAGGATCCGAGGAAAACTTCCCAGTCTTCAAATAATCTATGTATTTCTTCCTCCAATCCCAAGTCAAACTCGTTGAGTTTATTTCAGCATGGTCTTCTTCTACTACCAATTTTATGAGCTGTTCAATCGTTCTCGAACTAAATTCATCGTCATCAACTAATGAACCCAAGCTAGCCAGAGCATCAGCCTTGCTATTTTGATCTTGAGGCATGTGCTGAAAGGTCCATTCCTTGAATTGATGTAGTGTTACTTGCAATTTATCTTAATACCTTTGCATTCGTTCCTCTTTTACTTCGAACGTTCCATTAGCTTGATTTACCACAAGGGGAATCGCACTTAGCTTTGACCACCTCAAGACCTGCAATCATGTCCTCATACTCGACCTCCATGTTATTCAATTTTATAGTTTGAATAGACTGTCTAATTAGGTTTCCAGTAGGCCACATCAACATAATATCTAGTCTGTACCCCTTTGTGTATGAAGCACCATCCATAAAGAGCATCTAGATTCCCAAGGAAGTCCCCGAGGTTGACAACAATTCCTTTTCGACTTTGGTTATCAAGGCCAACATAAAATAGGCCACGAAGTCTGCCAATTTTTTTGATTTTGATGGAATTTCGAGGTCAATATTTGATATCGTACCCGCTAATTTCTACGGTCCATTTGGCCAATAGATCTGAGGGCTCGAGTTTGTGCATAATATTCCTTAGTGGGTAAGAGGTTATGACACATATAGGGTGGTATTGAAACTACGATTTCAACATTCTAGATGTGCTTAGTGAGTGCCAATTTTTCCAGGTGAGGGTACCTTATTTCGGCTTTGCCTAGAGTTCTGCTAACATAATAAACATGAAATTGTGTACCTTCCTCTTCCCGGACTAGGACTCCACTCATAACCACTTTGGATACCGGTAAATAAAGGTATAACTGTTCATCTGCCTTTGGATACGGAGTAGGGGCAGATTAGAAAGGTACCGTTTGAGTTCACCCAAGGCTTGATGGCACTTTGGGGTCCAAGAGAAGTTATTATTCTTCTTCAATAGTGAGAAGAATCGATGGTTCTTGTCAGAGGTCTTCTATATGAGTCGGCCTTGGGCGACTATACGCCATGTTAGTCTATGAACAACCTTAACACTATCTACCACAGTGATGTCTTCTATGGCTTTGATATCCCCCGGTTGGATACCATGAACTCGAGGAATTTTTTGGATCCGACCCCGAATGTGTATTTTTCCGGGTTGAGCTTCATATTGTATCTCCTCAATATGTCAAAGGTTTCCTACAAATATTTCAAATGGTCCTCTGCTCGCAAGGACTTAACTAGTATTTAGCCAATATAAAGCTCTATTAATTTTCCTATTTGTTCTTCGAGCATACGGTTTACTAGGCATTGATAAGTGGCACTGGCGTTCTTTAGTTCGAATGGCATTATATTATAACTATAGGTGCCGAACTTGGTGATAAAGGAAGTTTTTTCTTGATCGCGCGGGTCTATCCGGATTTGGTTATACCCGGAATAGGCATCGAGAAAGATGAGTACCTCGTGCCCCACCGTCGCATCTATCATGTGAATGATGTTAAGCAAAGGAAAAGAGTCATTAGGGAATGCCTTGTTCAAGTCTTTGTAATCTACGCACATTTTTAACTTTTTCCCTTTTTAGGTACTACCACTACGTTAGCTAACCAATTAGGCACTTAACTTCCTGAATGGAACCTATTATAAGGATTTTAAATACATCATATTTGATGAATGCATGCTTGACTTCGGAGTTAGGTCTCCTCATCTGTTTAATTGGGTGGAACTTTGGTTCCAAACTTAGCTTGTGAGTGGTTATCTCCGGTGGGATCTCTTTCATATCAACATGGGATCAAGAGAAACAATATATGTTAGATATAAGAAATTTAATGAATTTTTTCCAGAGCTCGGGAGTTACCCTCATGCCCAAGTATACCTTTTGATCGGGAAAGTGTTTGATCAATGTGAGTTGCTCCAACTACTTGACCATTGAATTGGTGGAATCAGAATCATTAGGAGTGATGAACGACCTAGGGATTCCGTAATTGTCATCCTCGCCTTCTCCTTGTTTCTTTGGTTCGGTCGGGACCTATATCGGTGATTGTTGTTTGGTTTCTTTCCTATCGACCGACTCTGTTTTCTTTGATGTCAAGAGTACAAACATCGGGATCACTTCATCGACTGCAAACATTTCTTTTGCGGCCAACTGCTCTCCGTAGACCGTCTTGATTCCTCCCAGAGTCGGGAACTTTAGTGCCTAGTGTAGCGTCGAGGGTACTGTACTCATGTTAAGGCCTTTCGAATAAGGCGTTATACCTTATGTCCCCCTCGATCACGTAGAATTTGGTATACTGAATTGTCCCTGCGGTATTAACGGGCAGGGTTATTTCTCCTTTGGTAGTTTTGCATGCCATATTGAATTCATTTAAAACCCCGGCTGTTAGCACTACTTGGTCTTGTAGACCCAACTACTCTACGACCCTCGATCTGATGATGTTGGCCGAGCTACCTGGACCAATCAACACACTCTTAACTCGAGATTTATTTATAAATACAGATATTACCGTTGCATCATTATGCAGTTGCGCAATGCTTTCGACATCCTCATCGTTGAGTGAAATGGTTCCCTTTAGGATAAAATCTGAGGTTTGTTTTTCCCTCGTGATGGACACCTTAGTGCGCTTTAGTATTTGTCCTTGGGGGACATCGACTCCACCAATGATCATGTTGATGAAGTGTTGAGGTTCTTCTTGCTTGGTCTGTTTGTTCGAGTCCCTATTCCTGAAGTGATTTTTAGCTCGATCACCTAGAAATTCCTGGAGATGCCCGTTATTGAATAACTGGGCCACTTCTTCCCTTAAACATCGGTAGTCCTTGGTTATATGGCCATGAGTGCCATGATACTTACACATCGAGTTAGGGTTTCTCTAGGTATGGTCGGACTGCAATGGTCGAGGCCATTTTGTATCTTTGATGCGCTCGGTGCCTCCCTGACCCTGAGTGGCCTATCGAAACCATATTTGGTCATGAGTCCCCGCTACTGTGGCTTTGATCATTCCACTTTTTGTTTCTCACAGGGTGACGCCCATATACGTTACCTATTTGGTCTCTATTATACGGTTTATATCGATCTCTTTTTGGTCTTGGTTCATGATTGACGACTCTCTTAGACCTGTCATTAGTTCTGATGGGATAAACGGACCCGGTGGTGGCCCCAAGCTGATCGTCTTCGACTCTGATTTTTGACTGGTGCCTATTATGGATGTTGGACCAAGTTATCACTGGGTACTCTATTAGATTATGTTTCAACTGTAATGAAGCGAAGGAGCTTAGGGGTTGAGTCCTTGAGTGAACTACTGAATGGCCCAATCATCCGTAACCAGAGGCAGGTCCATCTGTTCCATTTAAAACCTCGATACAAATCCCTGAGCATTTCGTTCTCTTTGTTTTACTTTAAAAAGGTCCTATTTTTTGGTCTCGACCTTGATGGCCCCAGCGTGTGCTTTTACAAAGGCATCTGAAAGCATAGCAAATGAATCAATAGAAGTGGGGGATAAGTGGGGATACCATATCATTGCTCATTTTGATAGGGTTTCTCCGAACTTTTTTAGGAAAACCAACTCCATTTTGTCTGTTCTAAGTCGTTTCCCTTGATGGCACAAGTGTAGGAGGTCACATGCTCATTTGGATTTGTGGTCCCATTAAACTTCTAAATATCGAGTATATAGAACTTCTTCAAGATTGGCTTCGGTGCCATGCTCGGAGGAAAAGGTTTATGAACAAATTTCTTGGAGTCCAGGCCTTTCAATATCGGGGGCGCTCCTAGATTTTGATCAACTCTAGAGTTATAGGTCTACATTTTTTTTGTCATTGGCCTCAATTTTCTTCTCCGACGATTCCACCCGCTTTGTCAGTTCTCATGTATCTTTATTATTTCGGGGTTGGTCCCAGACTCACATTCACCCGGCCTTTCTGTGACTTTGTTATTCCTTCGGGTGTTTTTTGGGTTGTTCGGGCTCAACTCTATAGGGGGCGCGGCTTTTGTTCTGCAGATGTGCTATTACCGCCTGTTGGGCTTGTCAGGCGTACCTCGAGTTGTTGGTCGGGCTTCTCCACGAACGTTGTTCTCAGGGTCGGTCGGTAGGTTGGCATTGATGGCCACACGCGAGTTGGCATTGATTGGGTCTACAACTGGGACTCCGTTGGGATCATCATGAGACGCCTCATTTTCAGTTGCTATATTGTTTTCGCCATGATGGCTAGACTCACATCTACGTTGAAGTGAGCAGACTAAGAGTTTTACATCGTTTGGTAGATATGAAATTAAAATCTCAAAGAACAAGCGTAAAATATAGTGTGTTATAGAAATTTTTATTAAACTACCACTATTATCTTTAGTCCACGCCGGGCGCCAAACTGTTTACCTTAAAAATGGATAACAGTTGAATTTATACGCGGTTTTAAGGATATGTGGATTAATTCAATACTAATGATTTTTGACGTTAGATAACCAATTAAAGAATAGAACAAAATACCAAACCTAGTGATGATAGAGAGTCCGGGCTCAGTTTAAGGCTTAACAAGAAGCTCATCTTCGGTTCCGAACCAATGCTTATGAAGAACATATGAACCAAAACAAGAACTTTGAACAAATTTTAGAAACATAGGAAAATAGATATATATTGTCTTGGTATTCGTGTTACAACCTATTTATTGAATAATAATCTCAGAATTACGAAGCTCACTCATAAGTGGAGAACAATAGAAGGACTTGCCACGTTGCTCCAAACGGAATCAATTTAAGAAAATTGTTACTTTATAGCTATTCGAAACCGTACAAGTAACGACACCATCTAGTGTTGTGACCTCAGCCACACCATAGAAAATATATCAACGGATGGGTCTCCACCTCTAAGAGTCTCACCTCCACCTCTAACATCCTGACCCCTATCTCTGGCTGGCCATGTAAGCTGAGTATTAACTGCAATGGGGCATGTAGCCTGAGTGCTTTCATAAATTATATTTCTCCAAGTCTAGGACAATGTTTTTCCATGACGTGCCTAGTACTACTATATTCATAACAATTCCTTTGAGGGCTCAGCTAACTTATTAAAACTGATGACATATTCGAAAACTGTCATGGTGACCTAGCACAACCGTTTAGATCACATATACCGCATATTGCAGAGAATCCGAGGGGTAAACTCCTTCAAAACATTTCTAAAAAATAGAGCTGAGTAGGTGATGTTGCATTGGCTAGTCTGCCTTCTTCGTAGGCTTGCCACAAACACCGACAGCCAATTTCCTCTTTTGCTATGCTGGCCTAACACTGCTGAGCTACCCCATTTATTCATATACTCTTCATTATTCTTTGGGGGCGATTCATACCCCTATTTACGCAAAATGATCACAAAGGTAAAACTCCATACAGATAAATCTTGGCACAAACCACATAGTCGAAAAGGTCGTCTACCACTGTATTTCCTCCAAAGCACCCCAAATTCGCAACCGCGAGTGCCACACTGAGTAGATTTTTGTAAATTTAAGGTTGTTTCCCTAACTCCCTTGATACTGAAGTGTTGGAATATTAAGGAGTCAGACATACAATAAGTTTCAACCTTACCCTCTGCAAAGTACCAAACCTTAAATATGTATAAATTATTGGGGAACCTTTCCGTACCATATATATACATTCCAAGCCAAAACTGATATCACACCGGATTATACGATCCATTCACTGATGGTCGAATTCCCCATTTGGCGCTAAGTCAAAGGTCACAACATCCGATAATCTACAATATTTGTCCTTCACAACTCAAACAAATCAGCCAAACGTCAAGGTCCGTTGAACCCATACATGATTCATTAGGTGATCTCTTGATACGTCTGCATCTTTCGCAGGAACCACAACTGGTCTAGTAAATACATTATCTTTCCACTACCCCTACTTGTCATCCGAAGCACAGCAAAATCAACCCCCTCGCTTTTGACTATTCTCATGTTCTGCAATACCTCGTACAACGGTCAAGAAAATTCTGTGGGTCCTCAAAAGATGCACCGCTGAAAGTGGTAGCGAAGAGTTTGGTGAAACCTATCCGATCCTCGCAAAACTTTTGAAGATGTAGTTGATCTATCACCGGTCGGTGCCATTATTCGACTGAAGAAGCGGTACGTGACTTCGCCATTCGTGGAACGACAAGAGTAGAAATTCAATTAGCTTTGAGGAACAGAACCGCACGACAAGAAAGAACAAATGTGAATCTTTTTCCTAACTCTGTAGCCTTTGGGGGATAAATTAGACGTCTCCGTACCGATCCCTTAGACTCTACAAAGGTTGTCCATGAGTTGTGAGACCTATGTAACCTAGTGCTCTGATACCAACTTGTCACGGCCCGGATTTCCCAACATCGGGAGTCGTGATGGCGCCTACTAGTGGGAGCTAGGTAAGCCAACTCTTACTTATCTTTATATTATTAACAATTCTTATTTTAATCATTTAGCAATAATAATATAATTACAGCGGAATAAATTAATTTAGCGGAAGACTTAAGTAAATATTAATAGATGCGATACAGAAATCCAAACATAAACTTCTACCTAAGACTGGTGTCACAATACTCACGAACTTCTAAGAATACTAAATACAACCATTTGAAAAAAATATATAAAACTGTTTGTCTCGAATACATGAGATAACAGGCTGAAAATATAGATAGAGGAGACGCCGGGCCTGTGGACGCCTGCAAGGCTACCTAGGTGTCTCGTTGATCGAAATGCTAACACTCGCGCTACTGTTGCTGCTGCTGTCCGAAACCCATATATGTGCAAAAAGAGCGCAGAGTGTAGTATCAGCACAACCGACCCTATGTGCTGGTAAGTGTCTAGCCTACCCCGGCGAAGTAGTGACGAGGCTAGGACCAGACACTCACATAAACCTGTGCAGTTCAAAATATGTATATAACAAGAAATGACAGGAAGCAACATATAATATTGGGAAGGGGAAAAACATGCTCTGGGGTTGCAAAAAAAATATATTATCAGGAATAAAAGAGAAGGAATTTAAAATCACTTTCAAGTTCAACTCATCCTGTTGCAGGCGTGCAACCCGATCCCATTTCTTTCATAATTCGTGGTAGGCGTACCACCCGCTCCCATTTCATTTCATGTCTTGTGGTAGGCGTACCACTTGCTCCCATTTCAATATCATTTGTGGTAGGCGTACCACTCGCTCCCAATTCATTTTTAATACAGTGCACAATATGTTACCGGCAAGGAAACCAATAACAAATAATCTACCTCCCATTTCAATATAATTTGTGGTAGGCGTACCATTCGCTCCCATTTCATTTTTAACATAGTGAACAATATATTACCGGCAAGGAAACCATTAACAAATAATCAATATAATTTGTGGTACGCGTACCACTCGCTCCCATTTCAGTTTATATCTTGTGGCAGGCGTACCACCCGCTCCCATTTAAATTTATATCTTGTGGTAGGCGTACCACTCGCTCACATTTCATTAAAATATTGTGATAGGCGCTCCACCCGCTCCCATTTCATCAATATCTTGTGGTAGGCGTACCACCCTCTCCTNATTCAAAAGACAACAAGTACACAAAAATTATGATTCACTGTGGAAAATAAATAATGACAACTAGCAATTAATTCACATAAACATGTACCAATTATGGCATAAATTCAATAATAACAAATAGCACAGTAAAGGGAAATGTCATGTAAAGAATCACAGTAATAGCAGAATAAGACAATTAATGCACCTGAACTGATAACAATAAGAAATCATAACTAACGACAATAAGTGCATGACATCACCCTTCGTGCTTTTACATTTTTCCTCACCCAAACAACAATTTCAAACAAGGGCAAGGGAATAAACAAAACGATAATAGAAATCCCGGCAAGGGAACACAATTAAACAATTAAACCCCAACAAGGGTACAACAATTAAGCAATAAAATTCCCGTCAAGGGAGATACCAATAATTTAACAAAATATCTCAGCAAAGGACTTATTTAATACTTCTTTCTCTTTCTTTCATTTCTTACTCGTAATTCATTTTACCACTTGAGCCAATGCTCCAAAGGGTTCAATCATCTCATATACTTTCTCAATTTTTAATAGAAATCGTCATTCAAACATGAAAGATATAGCAAAAATCCAAATACTCGTAATGTAAAGACTCACGGTCATACTAGATACCAATGTATAGATACTCATCACCATGCCTATACATCGTACTCGACAATTAGCAAGTAACAAATATGACTCAACTCCTATTCCCTCAAGCTAGGGTAGATCAAACACTTACCTCGCTTTGCTACCAATTCAAAATTTCTACAAGCCTTCGCCTCGCGAATTCGTCCGAAGCTTCAAATCTAGTTATAAACAATTCGATTCAGTCAATAAAAATTAAAGGAATTAATTCCATATGAAATTCTACATTTTCCTTTTAAAATCCGAAACTGCACTAAAATTTGCCCGTGGGGCCCATATCTCGGAACCCGACAAAAATTACGGAATATGAAATCTCATCCAACCCCGAGTCCAACCATACTAATTTTACCAAAATCCGACATCAAATCGACCCTCAAATCTTCAAATTAATCCAAGATGGTTTTCATGATTTTCTCAACTAAAATCACCAATTAAATGTCAAAACTAGTAATAGATTCGGGTAATCTAACCAAAATTAAGTTAAGAACACTTATCCCGTTGTTCTCTCCAAAAATCTCCCGAAGAATCGCCTTATCCGAGCTCCAAATCGGAAAAAATGGAAAATGGGCGTCCCATTTTCAGAACTTGGGAATAATTCTGTCCAGAAATTTTCGTGTTACTGTTCACCCCGTGTTACTGTTAACCCCTGTACTGTTCACTGGGTACAGTTCACGAATACTGTTATGGGCACTGTTATAGGGTACTGTTCACGGGGTACTATTTCTGCAATTTTTCTAAAATTTTTCTAAGTCCGAAATCA
Source organism: Nicotiana glauca (assembly GCA_026770625.1). Taxonomy (NCBI): domain Eukaryota; kingdom Viridiplantae; phylum Streptophyta; class Magnoliopsida; order Solanales; family Solanaceae; genus Nicotiana; species Nicotiana glauca. Next base: position 48,092 of record MU761831.1, on the reverse strand, counting down.
CTCTGAGACACCTCCGAAATACTCCCGAACCTCGGGGCTTCTAACCAAACACATACATTAACTCAACAACATCCAACGAACTTAACTGTGCGATCAAATCGCCAAAATAATATCAAAAACAATGAATTAAGCCTTAAAATCCATGATTTCTTCCAAATTTCATAAGCCTTCAAATTTTCTATTTTAAGCCCGAAAAACGTCAAACGACATCCCTTTTCAACCAAACTTTACAGAAAGCGCTTAAACCACATATAAGACCTGTACTGGGACCGGATCCAAAATACGGGCCCGATACCATCACTTTTCAATCAGTTTTCATTTTTATTTTCCTTAAATATTTTCAGAAAATAATTTTACTCAAAAATTTATTTCTCGGGCTTGGGACCTCGGGATTCGATTCCGGGCATACGCCCAAGTCCCATATTTTTCTACGGATCTTCCGGGACAGTCAAATCATGGGTCCGGGTCCGTTTACCCCAAATGTTGACCGAAGTCAAATTTATTCATTTTAATATCAAAACTTAGCAAATTTTCACAGAATTTCTTATTTGAGCTTCTAGCTTCACATACGAACTGCGCATGCAAATTGAGGCAACTATAAATAAAATTTTCAAGGCCTCGGAAGCTCGAAATGGATAGGAAAACAAGTGATGACCCAAAACATTCTCCACCTCTAAAACAACTGTTCATCCTCGAACGGACATAAGAAGGAAGTACCTGAGTCAGGGAATAGATAGGGATAACAGCTCCGCATATTAGACATAGACTCCCAGGTCGAAGCCTCAGGAGGCTCACTTCTCCACTGAACATGAACGGAGGGAAAGCTTTTGGATCTCAAATGACGAACTTACCAATATAAAATAGCCACCGGCTCCTCCTTGTAAGACAAGTCCTTCTCCAACAGGATAGTGCTGAAACCAAACACGTGGGCTGAATCGCCGTGATACCTTCGAAGCATGGATACAGGAAAGACTGGATGTATGGCTGATAAGCTAGGTGGCAATGCAAGTCTATAAGCCACTCTCCCACTCGATCAAGAATCTCAAACGGACTAATGAACCTAGGGCTAAGCTTGCAATTCTTCCCAAATATTATCACGCCTTTCATAGGCGATACTCGGAGTAACACACGCTCACCGACCATGAAAGCTACATCTCGAACCTTACGATCTGCATAGATCTTTTGCCTGGACTAAGCTGAATAAAGCCTTTCCCGAATAATCTTGACCATATCCAAGGCCTCCTGAACCAAATCTGTACCCAACAATCGAGCCTCACCCGACTTACACCATCCAATCGGAGATCGATACCGCCTACCATATAAAGCCTCATAAGGAGCTATCTGGATGCTCGACTGGTAGCTGTTGTTGTTGGAAAACTCCGCTAAAGCAAGAACTGATCCCATGAACCTCCAAAGTCAATAACACAAGCTCGGAGCATATCCTTCAAAATCTGAGTAGTCCGTTCTGACTGTCCATCCATCTGAGGATGAAATGTTGTGCTCAATTGCACTTGAGGCCTAACTCTCGCTGAACTGCTTTCCAGAAACGCGAGGTAAACTGTGTACCTCGATCCGAGATGATAGATACTGGCACCCCGTGAAGGTGAACAAACTCCCGGATATAAATCTCAGCTAACCTCTCGGATGAATAGGAACAGCCTCAGGAATGGAATGCGCTGACTTGGTCAGCCTATAACAATGACCCAAACCGCATCAAATTTCTTCAGCCTATACAAAATTGTTACTTTATAGCTATTCAAAACCGTACTAGTAATGACACCATCTAGTGTTGAGACCTCAGTCACACCATAGAAAATATATCAACGGATGGGTCTCCAGTCTCACCTCCACCTCTAACATCCTGACCCCTATCTCTGGCTGGCCATGTAAGCGCAGTATTAACTGCAATGGGGCACGTAGCTTGAGTGATTTCATAAATTATATTTCTCCGAGTCTAGGACAATGTTTTTCCATGATGTGCCTAGTACTACCACATTCATAACAATTCCTTTGAGGGCTCAGCTAACTTATTGAACCTGATGACATATTCGGACACTGTCATGGTGACCTGGCACAACCATTCAGATCACATATACCACATAATGCAGAGAATTGGGAGGTAAACTCCTTCAAAACATTTCTAAAAAATAGAGCTGAGTAGGTGATGTTGCATTGGCCAGTCTGCCCTCTTCGTAGGCTTGCCACAAATACCAGCAGCCAATTTCCTCTTTTGGTATGCTGGCCTAACACTGCTGAGCTACCCCATTTATTCATATACTATTTATTATTCTTTGGGGGTGATTCTTACCCCTATTTATGCAAAACGATCACAAAGGTAAAACTCCATACAGATACATCTTGGCACAAACCACATAGTCGAGAAGGTCGTCTACCACTGTATTTCATCCAAAGCACCCCAAATTCGCAACTGCGAGTGCCACACAGAGTAGATTTTTGTAAATTTAAGGTTGTTTCCCTAACTCCCTTGATACTGAAGTGTTGGATTATTAAGGAGGTTGACTTGCAATAAGTTCGAACCTTACCCCCTGCAAAGTACCAAGCCTTAAATATGTATAAATTATCGGGGAACCTTTCCGTACCATATATATACATTCCAAGCCAAAACTGACATAACACATGACCATGCGATCCATTCACTAATAGTGGAATTCCCCATTTGGCGCTAAGTCAAAGGTCACAACATCCGATAATCCACAATATTTGACCTTCACAACTCAAATAAATCAGCGAAACGTCAAGGTCCGTTGAACCCCTACATGATTCATTAGGTGATCTCTTGATACGTCTGCATCTTTCGTTGGAACCACAACAGGTCTGGTAAATACATTATCTTTCCACTACCCCTACTTGTCATCCGAAGCACAGCAAAATCAACCCCCTTGCTTTTGACTATTCTCACATTCTGCAATACCTCATACAGCGGTCAAGAAAATTCTGTGGGTCCTCAAAAGATGCACCATTGAAAGTGGTAGCGAAGAGTTTGGTAAAACCTATCTGACCTTCGCAAAACTTCTGAAGACGTAGTTGATCTATCACCGGTCGGTGCCATTGTTCGGCTGAAGAAGCGGTACGTGACTTCGCCATTCGTGGAAAGACAAGAGTAGAAATTTAATTAGCTTTGAGGAACAGAAACGCACGACAAGAAAGAACAAATGTGAAACTTTTTCCTAACTCTGTAGCCTCTAGGGGATAAATACAGACGTCTCCGTACCGATCCCTCAGACTCTACTAAGCTTGTACGTGAGTTGTGAGACCAATTTAACCTAGTGCTCTGATACCAACTTGTCACGACTTGGATTTCCCACCATCGGGAGTCGTGATTGCGCCTACTAGTGGGAGCTAGGCAAGCCAACTCTTACTTATCTTTATATTATTAACAATTCTTATTTTAATCATTTAGCAATAATAATATAATTACAACGGAATAAATTAATTTAGCGGAAGACTTAAGTAAATATTACTAGATGCGATATAGAAATCCAAACATATACTTCTACCCAAGACGGGTGTCACAATACTCACGAACTTCAAAGAATACTAAACACAACCGTTTGAAAAAAAAATACAAAATTGTTTGTTTCGAATACATGAGATAACAGGCTGAAAATATAGATAGAAGAGACGCCGGGCCTGCGGACGCCTGCAAGACTGCCTCGGTGTCTCACTGATCGAAATGTAAACACTCGCGCTACTGTTGCTGCTGCTGTCCGAAACCGATATCTGCGCAAAAAGACTTCAGACTGTAGTATCAGCACAACCGACCCTATGTGCTGGTAAGTGTCTAGCCTACCCCGGCGAAGTAGTGATGAGGCTGGTACCAGACACTCACATAAACCTGTGCAGTTTAAAATATATATACAACAAGAAATGACAGGAAGCAACATATAATATTGGGAAGGGGAAAAACATGCTCTGGGGTTGGAACAAAAATATATTATCAGGAATAAAAGAGTAAAGGAATTTAAAATCACTTTCAAGTTCAACTCATCTTGTTGCAGACGTGCAACCCAATCCCATTTCTTTCATAATTCGTGGTAGGCGTACCACCTGCTCCCATTTCATTTCATGTCTTGTGGTAGGCGTACCACCCACTCCCATTTCATTTCATATCTTGTGATAGGCATACCACTCGCTCCCATTTCAATATCATTCGTGGTAGGTGTACCACTCGCTCCCAATTAATTTTTAACACAGTGCACAATATGTTACCGGCAAGGAAACCAATAACAAATAATCTATATAATTTGTGGTAGGCATACCACTCGCTCCCATTTCAATATAATTTGTGGTAGGCGTACCATTCGCTCCCATTTCTTTTTTAACACAGTGCACAATATGTTACCGGCAAGGAAACCATTAGTAAATAATCAATATACTTTGTGGTAGGTGTACCACTCGCTCCCATTTCAGTTTATATCTTGTGGTAGGCATACCACCCGCTCCCATTTCAATTTATATATTGTGGTAGGCGTACCACTCGCTCCCATTTGATCAATATCTTGTGATACGCGTACCACCTGCTCCCATTTCATCAATATCTTGTGGTAGGCGTACCACCCGCTCCCATTTTATTAAGTCAACAGTTCTTCCAAATATAATTTACTCTAACAAACACAACAATTAATACGAATTCAAAAGACAGCAAGTATACAAAAATTATGATTCACTGTGGAAAACAAATAATGACAACTAGTAATTATTTCACATAAACATGTACCAATTATGGCATAAATTCAATAATGACAAGTAGCACACTAGAGGGAAATGTAATGTAAAGAATCACAGTAATAGTAGAATAAGACAATTAATGCACCCGAACTGAGAGCAATAAGAAATCATAATAAACGACAATAAGTGCATGGCATCACCCTTCGTGCTTTTACATTTTTCCTCACCCAAACAACAATTTCAAACAAGGGCAAGGGAATAAACAAAACGGTAATAGAAATCCCGGCAAGGGAACACAATTAAACAATTAAACCCCAACAAGGGTACAACAATTAAGCAATAAAATTCCCGGCAAGGGAGATACCAATAATTTAACAAAATATCTCAGCAAAGGAATTATTTAATACTTCTTTCTCTTTCTTTCATTTCTTACTCGTAATTTATTTTACCACTTGAGCCAATGCTCCAAAGGATTCAATCATCTCATATACTTTCTCAAATTTTAATAGAAATCATCATTCAAACATGAAAGATATAGCAAAAATCCAAATATTCGTAATGTAAAGACTCACGGTCATACTAGACACCAATGTATAGATACTCGTTACCATGGCTATACATCGTACTCGACAATTAGCAAGTAACAAATATGACTCAACTCCTATTCCCTCAAGCTAGGGTAGATCAAACACTTACCTCGCTTTGCTACCAATTCAAAATTTCTACAAGCCTTCGCCTCGCGAATTCATCCAAAGCTTCAAATCTAGTTATAAACAATTCGATTAATCAATAAAAATTAAAGGAATTAATTCCATATAAAATTCTACATTTTCCATTTAAAATCCGAAACTGCACTAAAATTTGCCCGTGGGGCCCACATCTCGGAACCCGACAAAAATTACGGAATATGAAATCTCATCCAACCCCGAGTCCAACCATACTAATTTTACCAAAATCCGACATCAAATCGACCCTCAAATCTTCAAATTAAACCAAGATGGTTTTCATGATTTTCTCAACTAAAATCACCAATTAAATGTCAAAACTAGTAATAGATTCGGGTAATCTAACCAAAATTAAGTTAAGAACACTTATCCCGTTGTTCTCTCCAAAAATTTCCCGAAGAATCGCCTTATCCGAGCTCCAAATCGGAAAAAATGGAAAATGGGCGTCCCATTTTTAGAACTTGGGAATAATTCTGTCCAGAAATTTTCGTGTTACTGTTCACCCCGTGTTACTGTTAACCCGTGTACTGTTCACTGGGTACTGTTCACGAATACTGTTATGGGCACTGTTACAGGGTACTGTTCACGGGGTACTATTTCTGCAATTTTTCTAAAATTTTCCTAAGTCCGAAATCACTCCGAGACACCTCCGAAATACTCCCGAGCCCCGGGGCTCCTAACCAAACACATACATTAACTCAACAACATCCTACGAACTTAACTGTGCGATCAAATCGCCAAAATAACATAAAAAACAATGAATTAAGCCTTAAAATCCATGATTTCTTCCAAATTTCATAAGACTTCAAATTTTCCATTTTAAGCCCGAAACACGTCAAACAACATCCCTATTCAACCAAACTTTACTGAAAGCGCTTAAACCACATATAAGACCTGTACTGGGACCGGATCCAAAATACGGGCCCGATACCATCACTTTTCAATCAGTTTTCATTTTTATTTTCCTTAAATATTTTCAGAAAATAATTTTACTCAAAAATTCATTTCTCGGGCTTGGGACCTCGGGATTCGATTCCGGGCATACGCCCAAGTCCCATATTTTTCTACGGATCTTCCGGGACTGTCAAATCATGGGTCTGGGTTCGTTTACCCCAAATGTTGACCGAAGTCAAATTTATTCATTTTAATATCAAAACTTAGCAAATTTTCACAAAATTTCTTATTTGAGCTTCTAACTACGCATACGGACTGCGCATGCGAATCGAGGCAACTATAAATGAGGTTTTCAAGGCCTCGGAAGCTCGAAATGGATAGGAAAACAAGTGATGACCCAAAACATTCTCCACCTCTAAAACAATTGTTCGTCCTCGAACGGACATAAGAAGGAAGTACCTGAGTCAGGGAATAGATGGGGATAACAGCTCCGCATATTAGACGCAGACTCCCAGGTCGAAGCCTCAGGAGGCTCACTTCTCCACTGAACATGAACGGAGGGAAAGCTTTTGGATCTCAAATGATGAACTTACCAGTCTAAAATAGCCACCGGCTCCTCCTTGTAAGACAAGTCCTTCTCCAACAGGACAGTGCTAAAACCAAACATGTGGGCTGAATCGCCGTGATACCTTCGAAGCATGGATACAGGAAAAACTGGATGTACGGCTGATAAGCTAGGTGGCAATGCAAGTCTATAAGCCACCTCTCACACTCGATCAAGAATCTCAAACGGACCAATGAACCTAGGGCTAAGCTTGCACTTCTTCCCAAATATTATCACGCCTTTCATAGGCGATACTCGGAGTAATACACGCTCACCGACCATGAAAGCTACATCTCGAACCTTACGATCTGCACAGCTCTTTTGCCTGGACTAAGCTGAATGAAGCCTTTCCCGAATAATCTTGACCATATCCAAGGCCTCCTGAACCAAATCTGTACCCAACAATCGAGCCTCACCCGACTCACACCATCCAATCGGAGATCGATACTGCCTACCATATAAAGCCTCATAAGGAGCTTTCTGGATGCTCGACTGGTAGCTGTTGTTGTTGGCAAACTCCGCTAAAGGCAAGAACTGATCCCACGAACCTCCAAAGTCAATAACACAAGCTCGGAGCATATCCTTCAAAATCTGAGTAGTCCGTTCTGACTGTCCATCCATCCGAGGATGAAATATTGTGCTCAATTGCACTTGAGGCCTAACTCTCGCTGAACTGCTTTCCAGAAACGCGAGGTAAACTGCGTACCTTGATCCGAGATGCTAGATACTGGCACCCCGTGAAGGTGAACAATCTCCCGGATATAAATCTCAGCTAACCTCTCGGATGAATAGGAACAGCCTCAGGAATGGAATGCGCTCACTTGGTCAGCCTATAACAATGACCCAAACGGCATCAAATTTCTTCAGCCTATACAAAATTGTTACTTTATAGCTATTCAAAACCGTACTAGTAACGACACCATCTAGTGTTGAGACCTCAGGCACACCATAGAAAATATATCAACGGATGGGTCTCCAGTCTCACCTCCACCTCTAACATACTGACCCCTATCTCTGGCTGGCCATGTAAGCAGAGTATTAACTGCAATGGGGCATGTAGCTTGAGTGATTTCATAAATTATATTTCTCCGAGTCTAGGACAATGTTTTTCCATGATGTGCCTAGTACTACCACATTCATAACAATTCCTTTGAGGGCTCAACTAACTTATTGAACCTGATGACATATTCGGACACTGTCATGGTGACCTGGCACAACCATTCAGATCATATATACCACATATTGCAGAGAATTGGGAGGTAAACTCCTTCAAAACATTTCTAAAAAATAGAGCTGAGTAGGTCATGTTGCATTGGCCAGTCTGTCCTCTTCGTAGGCTTGACACAAACACCGACAACCAATTTTCTCTTTTGCTATGCTGACCTAACACTGCTGAGCTGCCCCATTTATTCATATACTCTTCATTATTCTTTGGAGGCGATTCTTACCCCTATTTATGCAAAACGATCACAAAGGTAAAACTCCATACAGATAATCTTGGCACAAAGCACATTGTCGAGAAGGTCGTCTACCACTGTATTTTCTCCAAAGCACCCCAAATTCGCAACCGCGAGTGCCACACTGAATAGATTTTTGTAAATTTAAGGTTGTTTCCCTAACTCCCTTGATACTGAAGTGTTGGATTATTAAAGAGGCAGACATACAATAAGTTCCAACCTTACCCCTTGCAAAGTACCATGCCTTAAATATGTATAAATTATTGGGGAACCTTTCCGTACCATATAAATACATTCCAAGCCAAAACTGACATAACACATGACCATACGATCCATTCACTAATAGTGGAATTCCCCATTTGGCGCTAAGTCAAAGGTCACAACATCCGATAATCCACAATATTTGTCCTTCACAACTCAAATAAATCAGCCAAACGTCAAGGTCCGTTGAACCCCTACATGATTCATTAGGAGATCTCTTGATACGTCTGCATCTTTCATTGGAACTACAACTGGTCTGGTAAATACATTATCTTCCACTACCCCTACTTGTCATCCGAAGCACAGCAAAATCAACCCCCTCAATTTTGAGTATTCTCACGTTCTGCAATACCTCATACAGCAGTCAAGAAAATTCTGTGGGTCCTCAAAAGATGCACCGTTGAAAGTGGTAGCGAAGAGTTTGGTGAAACCTATCCGACCTTCGCAAAACTTCTGAAGACGTAGTTGATCTATCACCGGTCGGTGCCATTGTTCGGCTGAAGAAGCGGTACGTGACTTCGCCATTCGTGGAAAGACAAGAGTAGAAATTCAATTAGCTTTGAGGAACAGAACCGCACGGCAAGAAAGAAGAAATGTGAAACTTTTTCCTAACTCTGTAGCCTCTGGGGGATAAATATAGACGTCTCCGTACCCATCCCTCAGACTCTACTAAGCTTGTTCGTGAGTTATGAGACCTATGTAACCTAGTGCTCTGATACCAACTTGTCACGACCCGGATTTCCCACCATCGGGAGTCGTGATAGCGCCTACTAGTGGGAGCTAGGCAAGCCAATTCTTACTTATCTTTATATTATTAACAATTTTTATTTTAATCATTTAGCAATAATAATATAAAATCAGCAGAATGAATTAATTTAGCGGAAGACTTAAGTAAATATTACTAGATGCGATACAAAAATCCAAACATAAACTTCTACCCAAGACCGGTGTCACAATACTTACGAACTTCTAAGAATACTAAACACAGCCGTTTGAAAAAAAAATATAAAACTGTTTGTCTCGAATACATGAGATAACATGCTAAAAATATAGATAGAGGAGACACCGGGCCTGCGAACGCCAGCAAGGCTACCTCTGTGTCTTGTTGATCGAAATGCTAACACTCGCGCTACTGTTGCTGCTGCTGTCCAAAACCTGTATCTGCGCAAAAAGAGGGCATAGTGTAGTATCAGGGCAACCGACCCCATGTGCTGGTAAGTGTCTAGCCTACCCCGGCAAAGTAGTGACGAGGCTAGGACTAGACACTCATATAAACCTGTGCAGTTTAAAATATATATACAACATGAAATGACAGGAAGCAACATATAATATTGGGAAAGGGAAAACATGATCTGGGGTAGCAACAAAAATATATTATCAGGAATAAAAGAGTAAAGGAATTTAAAATCACTTTCAAGTTCAACTCATCTTGTTGCAGGCATGCAACCCGATCCCATTTCTTTCATAATTCATGGTAGGCATACCATCCGCTCCCATTTCATTTCATGTCTTGTGGTAGGCATACCACCCACTCCCATTTCATTTCATATCTTGTGGTAGGCGTATCACTAGCTCCCATTTCAATATCATTTGTGGTAGGCGTACCACTCGCTCCCAATTCATTTTTAACACAGTGCACAATATTTTACCGGCAAGGAAACCAATAACAAATAATCCACTCCCTTCGTTTCAATTTATGTGAACCTAAATCCTTTTTGGTCCGTGCCAAAAAGAATGACCTCTTTCCTTATATGGAAATAATTTACCTTTATGCAATGATTTATAGCCACACAAAATATTTATGCCTCATTTTATACCACAAGTTAAAAAGTCTTCTCTCTTTTCTTAAACTCCGTGCCCAGTCAAATGGGTTCACATAAATTGAAACGGAGGGAGTATATAATTTGTGGTAGGAATACCACTCGCTCCCATTTTAATATAATTTGTGGTAGGCGTACCACTCACTCCCATTTCCTTTTTAACACAGTGCACAATATGTTACCGGCAAGGAAACCAATAACAAATAATCAATATAATTTGTGGTAGGCGTACCACTCGCTCCCATTTCATCAATATCTTGTGATAGGCGTACCACCTGCTCCCATTTCATCAATATCTTGTGGTAGGCGTACCACCCGCTCCCATTTCATTAAGTCACCAGTTCTTCTAAATATAATTTACTCTAACAAACACAACAATTAATATGAATTCAAAAGACGACAAGTATACAAAAATTAGGATTCACTATGGAAAATAAATAATGACAACTAGTAATTAATTCACATAAACATGTACCAATTATGGCATAAATTCAGTAATAACAAGCAGCACAGTAAAGGAAAATGTCATGTAAAGAATCACAGTAATAGTAGAATAAGATAATTAATGCACCTGAACTGATAACAATAAGAAACCATAACAAACGGCAATAAGTGCACGACATCACCCTTCGTGCTTTTACATTTTTCCTCACCCAAACAACAATTTCAAACAAGGGAAATGGAATAAACAAAATGGTAATAGAAATCCCGACAAGGGAACACCATTAAACAATTAAACCCCAACAAGGGTACAACAATTAAGCAATAAAATTTCCGGCAAGGGAGATACCAATAATTTAACAAAATATCTTAGCAAAGGAATTATTTAATACTTCTTTCTCTTTCTTTCATTTCTTACTTGTAATTCATTTTACCACTCGAGCCAATGCTCCAAAGGGTTCAATCATTTCATATAATTTCTCAATTTTTAATAGAAATCATCAGTCAAAAATGAAAGATATAGCAAAAATCCAAATATTCGTAATGTAAAGACTCACGGTCATACTAGACACCAATGTATAGATACTCATCACCATGCCTATACATCGTACTCGACAATTAGCAAGTAACAAATATGACTCAACTCCTACTCCCTCAAGCTAGGGTAGATCAAAAACTTACCTCGCTTTGCTACCAATTCAAAATTTCTACAAGCCTTCACCTCGCGAATTCATCCGAAGCTTCAAATCTAGTTATAAACAATTCGATTCAGTCAATAAAAATTAAATGAATTAATTTCATATGAAATTCTATATTTTCCATTTAACATCCGAAATTGCACTAAAATTTGCCCATGGAGCCCACATCTTGGAACTAGATAGAAATTACGGAATATGAAATCTCATCCAACCCCGAGTCCAACCATACTAATTTTATTAAAATCCGACATCAAATCGACCCTCAAATCTTCAAATTAAACCAAGACGGTTTTCATGATTTTCTCAACTAAAATCACAAATTAAATGTCAAAACTAGTAATACATTCGGGTAATCTAACCAAAATTAAGTTAAGAACACTTATCCTGTTGTTCTCTCCAAAAATCTCCCGAAGAATCGCCTTATCCGAGCTCCAAATCGGAAAAAATGGAAAATGGGCGTCCCATTTTCAGAACTTGGGAATAATTCTGTCCAGAAATTTTCGTGTTACTGTTCACCCCGTGTAACTGTTCACCCGCGTACTGTTCACTGGGTACTGTTCACGAATACTGTTATGAGCACTGTTACAGGGTACTGTTCACGGGGTACTATTTCTGCAATTTTTCTGAAATTTTCTTAAGTCCGAAATCACTCCGAGACACCTCCGAAACACTCCCGAGCCCTCGGGGCTCCTAACCAAACACATACACTAACTCACCAACATCCTACGAACTTAACTGCGCGATCAAATCACCAAAATAAGATAAAAAATAATGAATTAAGCCTTAAAATCCATGATTTCTTCCAAATTTCATAAGACTTCAAATTTCCATTTTAAGCCCGAAACACGTCAACCGACATCCCTTTTCAACCAAAGTTTACAGAAAGCGCTTAAACCACATATAAGACCTATACTGGGTGCCAGATCTAAAATACGGGCCCGATACCATCACGTTTCAATCAGTTTTTATTTTTATTTTCCTTAAATATTTTTAGAAAATAATTTTACTCAAAAATTCATTTCTCGGGCCTAGGACCTCGGAATTTGATTCCGGGCATACGCCCAAGTCCCATATTTTTCTACGGATCTTCCAGGACCGTCAAATTATGGGTCCGCGTTCATTTATCCAAAATGTTGACCGAAGTCAAATTTATTCATTTTAATATCAAAACTTAGCAAATTTTCATAAAATTTCATATTTGAGCTTCCAGCTACGCGTACGGACTGCACAAGCAAATCGAGGCAACTATAAATGAGGTTTTCAAGGCCCCGGTAGCTCGAAATGGATAAGAAAACAAGTGATGACCCAAATGGTCATCACACCTTTGTTAATCGTATGCGGGCATTTTGCAATGCTCTCCGAGGTCTCGTTATTCGAATCGGTCTGGGGGCATGGTCTTGATGGATCCGGGAGCAGGTGTTTTGTCCGCGCTTTAATACGGGTGGCTCCCGGCTTCGATTTCGATTCCATGCAGTTATGCCCACATTTCATTCCCCCTACCAGGAAAACGAGATGCTCATTATCCCCGATTTTACCCGTATACAACATATCATACTTAAAACGTAAAAACAACAGCAAAATGGAATGTTAAGTGGAACACATTCAAATCACAAGCAATGATTTATATTTCGTAAAAGAAAATTAAAAACAAATTGATTCGGAACATAATTTATCAAATGATAAATCCAATTGTTTAATTTTGACACAAAGCAATTAACTAAACTTAGTGCATATAACGACTGCAAATCAATTACTTTCCCATTAATTAATAAAAATAAACATTTAGAGATTCATGAGTTGACTTTGTCGACATGTCCTGTAGAAATCGACAAACCGCACCAACTCGATAATCCGAGTCAAACCGATAAAAAAAACCCGACTATGGGTTGGTTTGATTTGGTTTGGTGTTGGAAAAAAAACTCGACCATAATTGGTTTGGTTTGGTTTTAACCAAAGAAAGTCAAACCGAAACCAAACCAATCCGACATTACATATATAGAAATTATAGATATATTTAATATATAAATATACTTATTGTGATGTAATTTATAAATATTTCAAGATTTCATAATTTTATTTTTTGAGGTATTATTTCAAGGTTTTTTTTTGGTGAAAGAGAAAATCTTATTAATCACCAAATCAATAGTATCTGTATATTCTGTTCTCAATTCTATGTTACTCCTCCTTGTCTACTCTATTATATTACATCATTGTTTACTATCTATTTCTATCTTATCTACAATAGCTTTCGTATCCATGCTTTCTGCCTTCGTGTAGTTGATTTCTTTTCCAAAATACTTTGTATGATCACCCTGCAATCCTCCTGCACACTTTTAGTCTGCGTCTGATGTTTTTGCACTTTGGAATTCCATAGTGCATCATTCCTGGCTCTCTAAATATGGTATATAGTAGCTGCTAGTACCATACTTGTAATATTTCTACATGTTTTTCCTACTGTATTCCTTGTCATTCTTCTCCATAATCCTTCTAGCTTAAACTGCTGCACTCCAATTTGCATCCAGTTTAGTATTTCACACAAGCATGCTTTAGAGTAGTGACATTCAAAAAAGAGATGCTCCACTGATTCTGTTCCTTCTCCACATATTGGACATTGAAGTTCTTTACATATCCCCATTTTGGCCAGTCTTTCTCTTGTCTGCAATCTCCTGTGCATAGCTAACCAGCAGATGAAGCTATGCTTTGGAATGTTGTTGTTATTCCATACCCATCTGCTACATCCCTATCTTTCTCTTGTTCCTTGCTTCCATGTATAGCCACTTTTAACTGTGTATTCTCCTTTGGTTGCCACCCATCCCTGCTGATCAAATCCTGCAGCAAATTGATCCTTTATCTTACATATTTTCCTCTAGTACCAGCTGCAGTCCTGGAGAGGTTTGTATTGCCACAAATCCTTCTTCTTTAAGTATATATGATCAACCCATTGCACCCATAAGGTGTCAGCTTTCTTTGCTACATTCCATACATACTTGGCAATAGCAGCTTGATTCCATGTATCACAGTCTATAATCCCTAGTCCACCCTCTATCTTTGGCCTGCATACAAGCTCCCAAGCAATCAGAGGTGTTCTATTTGTATTTGTTTTTCCATCCCATAAGAAGTTCCTACATATAGCTGTAATGGTCTTTGTCACCTTCTTTGGTAAAATAAAGATAGATGACCAATAGGTATGGATGTGTAACAGTACAGAGTTTATTAGCAATACTCTTCCAGCATAGGTCAAATTCCTTGAGCCCCAACTCTTGATTCTAGCACACATTTTGTCTATCAATATTTCACAATCCATGCTTGAGATCTTCTTAGCTGAAATTGGAACTCCCAGATATCTAAAAGGCATGGAACCTTTTTTATATCCTGTTATTCACATAGATCCTCCAGATCATGCTCATTCATGTTTGCACTATAGATATTTGATTTAGCTTCATTGGTTCTCAATCCTGAAGCTTCTGAAAATGTAGCTAAGCCCCTCATCATCAGTAGAATTGCTGGCAGCTCTCCCTTGCAGAATAATAAAACATCATCAGCAAAGCATAAATGGTTCATTTTTAGCCCTTTACACTTAGTATGGTACTCAAATCCTTGCATAGTTGCTACTTGCTGCATTATTCTTGAGAAGTACTCCATACAGATAACAAAAATTAAAGGTGATATTGGATCACCTTGTCTCAAACCCTTTCTTCCTTCTATATTCCCAAACACTCCTCCATTTAGAGCTATTGAGTACCTGGTTGTTGTGATACACTGCATTATCCATTGGATAAATCTATGAAATTTAGTGCATGGAGCATCTCATGAACAAAGTTCCATTCAACTGTATCATATGCCTTCCTAAGATCAATCTTGATGAGGCAACTTTTCACAGATGCTTTCCTGTTATATAGTCTCACTAAGTCCTGACAGATAAGGACATTTTGTATTATACTTCTTCTTGCAACAAAAGCACTTTGGTTAGGTGAAATAAGGCTTGGGAGTACTGACTTCAGTCTCTTACATAACATCTTTGAGATAACTTTGAACAGAGTATTGCAACAGGCAATGGGCCTGTAGTTTCCCACTTGTTGAGCATGACTGCTTTTAGGCACTAGTGTGATCCTTATTTCATTCAAATTCTTATGCATAGATCCAGTCTGAAAGAATTCTATCACTCATGCTTTCACATCCTTGCATACTATCTCCCAGCAATCTTTAAAGAATTGGCTGGTATACCCATCAGGCCCTGGGGCTTTTTCTTCTGCAATAGACCATACAGGTGCTTTTATGTCTTCTTTTTGGAACTCCTGTGTTAGCCATTCCCTCTGCTGCTGCTTCAGCACTGGCCCTTTCCTTACTAATCTCACTGCAAACACTTTTACTCTTTTCATTTTTCTCCCCCAGTAGTTCCCTGTAGAATTCTATGAAAGCTTGGGAAACCTCTTCTGTGTCTTTCCTGATATCTCCATTCTTATCAACCACCGAGAATATTCTGTTCATGCTTCTTCTGTCCTTGATAGCACTGTGAAAGAACTTTGTATTTTGATCTCCTTTGGTGAGCCACTGCACCCTGCTTTTTTGCCTTAGATAGGTGTGTCTTGCTTCCTCCCATTACCTGCATGCCTTTGAAAGTTCAATTTCCTTCTCTATCATTTTCTTGTTTCTACCATCCTGTTGTAAAGCTGCCTGGCATTTTTAAGGTCATCAGCAACTAGGTCTGCTTTCCTCTCAACATCAGCAAACCTTTCTTGGTTCAACTTTGTCAACACAGACTTTAGTATATTCATTTTCCCTATAACTTTGAACATCCTGTTCCCACTTATCTCCTTTCCCCAACATTGCTGCACTTTGTCCTTGAAGTCACTGGCCATTTTTCACATGTTAAAGTACTTGAATTGTCTTCTATTACTCCTTTTGCCCTTATCCCAGTTTATGATAGCAGGGCAGTGATCATATATCCCTTCCTGCATAAAGTGAACCTCTGAAACTGGCAAACTTACAATCCAGTCATTATTTACTATGACTCTGTCTATTCTGCTGTATACTCTGTCTTCTACTCCCTGCTTATTGTTCCAAGTGTAAAAAGCTCCAGAAGATCTCATTTCCTGCAGCCCACACACTTCTATACAGTCTCTAAGTTCTCTTACTTCAGCAACTGTAACTGGCCTTCCTATTCTGTCTTCTCTATTCAGAACACAGTTGAAATCTCCCATCACAGCCCATGGCCCCATAATCTTCCCTTTGATATCTCTTAATTCCTGCCATAGTGTTCTCCTCATGCCTGGTTCATTGAAACCATATACCATAGATATAGCAAAGCTCAGACCTGTTCCTTTATGTGTTACTTGACAGTATATCACTTGTGCTGTTACAGATTCAACTTGTACTTGCATTATTGATGGTTTCCATATCAACCAAATTCTCCCTCCTGGATGTGCACTTAGGTTGTTTGTTAGTGACCAGCCTTTACACAGATTAAGAGAAACTTTTTGAGCATTTCTTCTCTTAATCTTGGTTTCCAGGAGTCCAAATAGGCTAACTCTACAGTTGTACAAGAAGTTATTTACTTCTTCCTATTTAGCTAGCCTATTCAGCCCTCTGGTGTTCCAAAAACCTATACTATCCATTCCTTTGAGAAGGGCTTCCCCCCTTCCCACTTATATGCTTACCTTCTTCATAATGGTTCTGATCTCCTTGATCTTCTCTGTCTTTATCTAGTAGCATCATCTTGCTGTTTTCACCCAAAGCCTTAAAAGAATTATCTAGGTTGATATTATTTCAAGGTTGGACTTAGAACTTTTGAATGTTCTAATAAGTTTTATAGCCATTAACATTAGTAAATTAAATAGTGCTAACAAAAGCCCAAACCAAAACCAAATCAATATTAATTCTAACAAAAGACATTTAATTCAATATTACGAACGAGAATGTATTGAATATCTATGTTTTGTTTTGCAATAATTTAGATAAAAATGCATAACCTATTTTTATTTTTTCTTTAGCATTTAGTCATGTATTTAATACTCCCTTATTTTAGCATGAATTAGTAATCTTATATTATGTTTATTTTTATTATGGCTTTTTAATTAGCAAAATTTATATTACATAATTTTATTGTCTTTATTGTTGAATATTTTAGGATAATGCCATGACATATCATATTTTGTATTATTTTCTTGGAAAATGCTTTATATAGTTGTATCTTACTAGGACTAAAGAAATATTTTGAGCATAATTTATATGTTTTGTTCTACGAAAAATTTATGGAAAAAAAACCCGAAAAAACCTGAATAACCCAAAACCCGAGAAAATCCGAGAAAAACCGAGAGTGAAAAACCCGAGTTTTATTGGTTTGGTTTGGTCTTTAGATTTAATAATCGGACACAATTGGTTTGGTTTGGTAATTATAAAATCCGAACCAACCCGATCTATATACACCCCTAGCAAACATGATAGAATTTAATAGTAATAGCACACACTTCAACAGTTAGGTTGAGACCACTTAATGCAAATTATTCAAACATTTGTTAATTTGCCTAAACATAGACAAAATGCTTATAATACTCTCATAGTATCGTCCGAGAATATTTGGTTGCTGGTTCCACTAGCGTTTCTGTAACGAAATTGAAAAACAAAAATAAGAAAGAATTAAAAGAACCAAATTTGAGAAAAGGAGGACGCGTCGCTGAAACTTCAGTAAAAGAGCATTTAACAATTTGAATGGAAGTTTACCAAAAAGACTAAATTATTAGATTTAGAACAGATTCTTTTTACGTGTGAAGTTAAGGACTACGAAAATCTCTTGTTGACAGGTGGCGAATACTTGCCTAATTATATTTATTTTTGGGTCAAAGAAAACGTTTTCGTTAAGTTTAGGATCATTTCCTGCTTTGATATGATGAGAAATATCATTTTATTAAATTTAAAAGCTACAAAAAATAATTTTAGTAAGTCGTTTTAGGTATATAAAAATGTAATTTCTCAACACGTAAGTAAAAGAAAATTACCAAGCTCTAGGAGAAGCAAAGTAGTTAGATTATATGGTTGATCCAGACAAGTCTTGCATAGTCAATTATGTAACTCTCATTTGGTATGATGTCTAATTTACTTTATTTGGGAAAATGAAAGGAGGGTTTACATATCTGGCCAGTTGATGCAGCTTCCATGCAATGTTCAATTAGTGACAATTATGTGGGAAGAAAGAAAGAAAAAATATATATGTGCGACAAATAACCAATGTTACAACCACATCCAAGTCAATAAAGTCATCAAACATAAACTAAACAGTTGATTAAATGTGTGACTCCAAAAAGAAAAAGAACATATACATAATTCCAACCCCCACATATATAGAATGTTTGTCCTGACGACAGTAAATATCATACTAGAAGAGGCACTAGTCATGCTTGAGAATTACAAACCTTATGAGAGTAGTTGCGGGAAGTTGAGAAAATTAAGAAAATGCCAGAAGGTTGATTACCTGTTCATTCTTCATTTTCTTCTTGTCATTTTTCTGAACCGCGTAATGGACTTCTTTTATTTTTCACTCCATTTTAATATGATTACAAGTGATCACTTAATTTGAAGTGGCGTGGTTGGTCTTTTAAGTGAATGGATTTTGTAGGTCCATTCCTTCCGAGGCGGAGCATCGGCTCTCTAGTTCGGCCGAATTTAGTAGCTTTTGTTCATGCTTTGTATTTATCTTAAAAAATCGATTGAATATATATAAATACATAATTTAGTACCCATAAACTTAAAAAGATCACAACACCGAACCTATAAACTCCAAATCGTGACTCTGCCTCTGCTGATCCCTTAGCTTGTAAAATGCTTTATGACCAACCAATATTATCGTAAATATGTATATGAAGCCAAACACTCCATTAACATTGTATCTTATTCGTCAAATTGATTACATCTGTAGATATGATAGGTAGATAGATAGTACATTTAGTTATTCTTCGTGCTACGACGCTTCAATTTTTTTTTTTTCCATTCTTTTCTCGTGAAGAAAAATGTCGACGTATGAAACTTATGCAGCATTGTCTGATTTTCTCTATAGAAACGGAAATATATTTTCAATAAATTATAATTTATGTATTCAACAGAATGACAGACTGAGAGGATTGTCATTGGAGCATCCAAGCGATATCCGTACAACTTTTGCACGTTTAATCCAATTTTAAGATTTATATGTGGATTAAAAACCATTTTTATTTTTATTTTTATATTTTTATTCGTTTCCCTTTATGTGTCAATATTTAGAAGGACGAAGAAGATCAACAGACTGAAAAATGAATCTGCAGTGAAGAGAGAAGGCTCAACAAGCCAAAAAATCACTCTGGAGATAGATGTGTACAATGTTTTCACTCCGTTTGTTTGAATAAAATTATAAAATATCAATTTTTTGGTTAATCGATTAGGTACAACCAAAATTAGTTTAAGATCCATTACTTTTTCATGGACTAATGTGTATCTGGTTATTAAAATGTTAAAATTAGCTTAAGGCAGCTTCACATGCTAAGTTAGAATTGTTCTTAAGCTTGTACAAGTCAACAAATATGTTTAGTTGTCAGCTGTTGGGATAAAAATAATAATCCCGCCCATGAATAATATCCACGGTAAATAACACAAGAGAGTAATAACGACACCAAATATTTTAACGGGGTAAAGTACAATACCCCAACGGAGCAATATTATCACTATAATATTACAACTTAGTAGTGTCAAGAAACTACTACAACTTCGAAAGAAATAACACTCTATATTTAAACACCACACTACAATATTACTCCCACTCACCACAGACTACAATATGTGGATTACTCTCTGTAACTCTCTATTGCTTCTCTCTCTTTTTTTGGTGTGTCTAAACAAGAAGAATTGAGCTCATATTTATAGGAGGAATTGCCAAAGTTTCATCCAGTCAAAAACTTGATTTATTGCAAGTTACCAACGTCCAAAACTTGTTATGGTTTCAACCTTGTTGCAACTTGATTTTTTTTGTTCCAGCCATTATTGTAACAAGTTGACATTGCAACTTGTTGTTATCTACTTCCTTTTTTGAATTGCTTTTAGTTTTGATTGGCCCCACAAATCTCTCCCTTAATTTTGATTTTTCTTCTTCATTCCGAGCCTTGATCTCAATCTCTGGAAATCTTTAAACTAGAGAGGTTTGGTAAAAATATTCGCAACTTGATCATGTGACTTCACATACTTGAGCTCGACTTCCTTCTTGGCAATGCATTCTCTGATGAAGCGATACGTTGTATCAATATGCTTTCTTCGATCATGATACACTGGATTCTTCGCGAGTGCCTGCGCGGATTTGTTGTCAATACAAATCTCTGTAGCTTCAATTTGTTGTAAATTGAGCTCCTTCAACAATCTTCTCAGCCAAATAGCATGACATGTATATGATGTGGCTGCTATATATTTGTTGATAGCCAATTTTTCTCTATATTTTTGTATATGCAAAATACTTTCAAAATAACATATGTATGCATATATAAGTATGTCCAATTTAAATCAATTTATTGCCCTATTTTATCAATAAAAATCAATAATTATTCTCCAAATTATCATATAGGTGATTCATTTATTGTATTCTCATATTTATATCAAAATATAGCTAAGGTCATTTTTGCATATTTTTTTACAAATTTATTTAGTATTTTAAAGCTAAATTGCATATAATTACAATATAAGCCTATTTTAAGAATTAATTGCGTTTATAATTACAAAATTGATTCCAATATTTTTTTATGTAATATTTATATATTATTAATCAATTTAGTACCTTTAATTTTATTTCCAAAAATTATTTTACTATTTTTTATAAATAAAAAGGAAAAAAGTGGCTATTTAAACACTAACCCTACTTATTTCAATTTTAGCCTTAATCAGACCCTCAATTAAACCCAATTTCAATACCAAAATTGCCCGGCCCAATTCTTAAATTACCCGTCCCTGGCCCAATTAAATACAACCCGCCCGACCCCCCGTTTAATCCAGGCTGATGATCAAAATGATCAACGACCACGTTCATTCTTTTCTTTTTTAATTTACCAACCCCCCTTAACCCTAATCATTTTACCAGCGCGTCGCATCAGAAACCCCCACTCTCTCAAACTCTCTCGATTATCTCAAACCCTAGCCGCCTCTTACCATCTTCGCCCTGAATCCACCAGAATCTATGGCCTCCGAGGCTACGAGAGTCTTACACCGGCCTCCTATGGCTCCTACATGCATGATCTCTGAAGATTCAAAGCCTGGCCTTGAAAGTTCATACCCAGACCTCTGTCGATTCGGAGTTCCACGGTCATCTTCGGCATTGCTCCAGCGTACCATGGTCGTTTAAGCATGATTCTGAGCTCTCCGACTTAGATCGGTGACCTTTCAAAGCCTTTCTCATCATTAGGGTTCTTATGAAACCCTAACCTATCGAGGTTTTCTCCAATTTATTTAGATCCGTTGTGTATCTATGCTTTCCCTGAGTTTTTAAATAATTTCCCAAAATTTTCTTTCAAAAAATTACTTTCAAAACCTTTTTTTCCCGATCTAGGGTTTTTTGAAAATGTTTAAGTGTTTTCTGACTTTCTTTTCTTTCGAGTGTATTTGCCTCTATGTTATTCTTGTATTATATTTTATCATTTTCTTATATGCTTCTCTTACTGTGTTTTCCTATATTATGGTCTCATATGCTTTTTTACTATGCTCGTATGTTTTTCTTCTATCACGTTCTTGTATGTTCTTCTATTGTTTTCTCATATGCTTTTCTACTATGTTCTGGTATTTTCTTCTACCATGTTTTGGTATGTTTCGCCTACTATATTTTTTATTGTATTCTTAATGTTTTACTATTTTCCTTTTACAGAACCTTGTTTAAGTTTCTTGTAAAAGATCCTCTTAAGCATGCTTTCCTACTGTTCTTAACAGCCTTTTCTCATTATGATTTGAATTAGTTTCTTCCACTCTGTTTGTAACCATTCTACTATGTTTGCATGTCACTTTGCTATCATGTATTTCACGAGTTCTGTTGCTGAAAGAAGCATGTTAGAAGTTTCAGTTCTTTTCTGAAACCCCTAAACATGTTTTCGATTTAATTGCTTGCCCTCTCATCTTTGATTCGTGATTTTCTTGAACTAGGGTTTTTATTTTAGAACCCCCAACACTTTCTCACCAACTTCAATTTTGGACATCCGTATTTGCATATGATTCTGGATTTTTACTAAACTCTTCTACACCCAATTTTCTATTGATGACATGACAATTTTCTTTCATGCTTAACATGTTCATATGCTCCTTATATATGAGGAACTTCCCTTTAAAGTGGTTTTCAAACTTGTGATTAATTCAGAATCCCTTCTAAATATGTCTAATTGATTCCCTTTCCATTGTTCGCTGATTTCCCTTAAGTTAAAAATGTTTCCCATCTTTTTTGACTCGGTTCATTCATACAAATCTCAGACCTTGTGATGTACTAGCTATTAATTGATTTCCTTACCTTATTTGTACAAACCGTATACTTCAAAACCTTGTCCTTAAATAACCTTTTTATGTATGTGCCCTTAATTGCATGATGTGCACAAAGTATTTATTCAATTTCTTTCCTTAATTGGTTTTCACAAGTTTAAATCTGAATCCCTTAATTAAAGGGAGTCTTGTGTAATTGATTGACAATTAGTTCTTCAACTATTTTCTTACCTTATTTCTGCTTGATTTTTACACTATAAAAGGCATTCCCCTTTTTCACAAACACACACGATTAACAATCTTTCACTACATACTTCACAATCTTTCTGAATTCTTACTTACACATAATAGTACTCTCTCTCCTTGTCTGCACTATGGCTTTTTACAAGACTACTGCATTTTCTCTATTTGTTTCTTTGAAACTGGTATGTCCTAATTTAAGCTTCAGCATCATTACAATGTATTTATTTACAGCTTTTGTATCCATGTCTACTTTACTGCTTTTGCAGAGTTAAATGTTTAGACCAACATGTTGTCTCTTTCTTCTTATGTCTGCTATGAATCCTTGCTCCCCACTCCCTTATGTGTTTTGAGTTACAGTTTAAAACATGGCAATATGTAAGTTATTGTTTATGGATTGAACTTGATCCCTTAAAGGATCCTAACTTCCAAACAACGTGTTCTAACAGGCTTATAGGTATGCCGGCATTTCTCATTGCTGAGTATGCCCACCAGCTTGTCTTTGTCCCGTTTTAACTTTCCCCATTCCCTATACCCCTATATGTATTAATGTGAATTGTTCCCCTTTCCCTTCCCCCTTTCAGAATTCTGCACTTGCACTCTCTCTTAGGCTCTAAGTTTTGCCCCCCTCCAGTGAGCCTTGTCTTGGGACCTTGAGTTACATCTAAACTTGGACACTTGAGGGCTAGCCTTTCCACTCTGCACTATGTCTTAATCTAGTAATGCATCTGGGTGTAAGCACTGCCCGGAGTTCATGTGAGGCTCTTAGGGAACTCTGACATACCCCAAATGAGAGAAAGTCTTTGAAATATGATCTCTTCGAGTTGGTTTACTTCATACTTCAGATAGGAAGTCTGAATCAGGCTCTCATTGGTTGTACTTTTAAGTTCTGATGTATTTCTTTAGTTTGTTTCCTTTTTCTGGGTTGTAATAACTTTGTAATAAAACTCTCGGGGATGGCTAGTGAAAAAGGGAAGGGTAACCATGTATGCAAAGGGTAGATAACATGTCTATAGGAATTTTTGATTTATGCATCCCACATGTAAATAACCTGTCTATAGGATTTTTAATTTCAGCATCCTCATATGTAGATAGTATGTCTATAGGATTTCTGCATCCCCATATGTAGATAACCTGCCTATAGGAATTTCTAATTTCAGCATTCTCATATGTAGATAATATGTCTATAGGATTTTTGCATTCTTATATATTGATACCATGCCTATAGGATGCACATGCATGTAGAAAATATGCCTATACGTCCTTTCTGATTCTTGAATACCTACTTCTCACTAGGCAAACATGTTTATAGGTCTTAATAACCAAATGCAATCAGATGTCATGTTAATATAGAATCCAACATTTAGATGTCATACCTATAGGGTTTATGCATCTTTACTATGTCTATAAAATGTGTTCTAAAGTCGACAAAGGCATCAAAAGCATGCCTATATGAGCTTTAACCAAATCTGAATCGCCTCACTCGAATATAAAACTAGTAATAATAATGCATTACCAGTCGCAGAATTCATAAACTTTTGCTAAAACTTGCCTCTCTTTAATAAGCTGACGACTTCTCTTAAATCAATAAGCATTTAGTTTACTTCGTTGTTTCTGAGATCAGTAAACATAATGCCTATAGGACCATCATCCAACACCTAGGCAAACAATAGGGTAAATCTTATAAATTGAATCCGATTATATTAGTTACAACCAGCAGGCATGCCTGTTTCAGGCTTCTTATCTGAACTATGTAATAAATCAGTCTGCCTCAAATCTTTAAGTTTTAATTAGATCTTAAATAGTACATGCAAGACATGCTAAACTATGTGCTTTATTTGGTTTAAAGGAGGTCTGTTTGAGCCCCTTTTTATTTGTTTATATGCTTCCCCCAAACTTGCTATATGTGTTTTGTTTGTCGCCTTAGTATTTTACCTTTTGAAACCACTAATAAGCCCAACATCTCCTCCCTTCAGGATTAGTAGTCTCAAGTACCTCCAGGACTGATACGATTAGGGCGGTAATAGCATGCAATAAGTAAACGAGACCATTTCGTGCTTTAATACCTTAAAGAGGTGGGAAAGGGTAGATATGGATATGATGACCACGCGACAACATCACGTGTAGCCCCTCACCGACTAGTGATTACCGTATGTTGTGTGGGGTGATCCACATTATTAATAAACCTAGGACCCCCCCCCCTCCCTTCCCTTTGTTCTTTGTTTCTTTTAAATCTTATAAAACCATTTCCTTTCAAGAAAATCAACTCTCTTTAGTTCTTTCCGACTTTGTTTATTTGTGACCATCTCATGAAAATCCCCTCTTATTTGAAAATCTTACTTGCCTATGTGTTATTTGCATTTGAGTTACAACAATAGCTTGGCCGGGAACCACACTAGTGGATCCTGAGGTTTTCCTAACACCTTCCCCTTGGGATAATTTCAAGCCCTTACCCAATCTCTAGTCACTTGACTCAAATCATTTGTAGTGTCCTAATGCACTTAAACCATTAGGTGGCGACTTATCAATTCACAAACCAATTCCCAAAAGGGAACGAATTGTCTTCCCAAAATGTCATAAACCCGCTTTCGCGAGAAAAAGGGGGCGCGACAGCATGGCGACTCCCGCTAGGGATTTCTTTTATGCTTTTACCATTTCAAGCTATTACTGTGACTTTACATTTCTTATGTGCCTTTATTTATTTAATCCCTTTAAGCATTTAGTTCTTTTTTCTATTACGAAATTGACTTGTTTTTTTTCGTTTCTTTCCCTTGTTTCTTTTACTGCATTCCTTTATTACTGTTTCAAATTATAAAAAATTGTTGTAATTATTGCTTTTGCAACGTGCAAATACGTGACAACTTGTTTTAGTTATTGCATAAGCATGTTTTCAACATCATATTCCACTCGTGCCAAAAAAATACCATAGCAACGCTTAAAATGAGTGGTTGCGCCCTTCCGATATTATTACTCCCTAAATCCGGTAAAGGCAAATTTGCAGTAAAACTAGTCGATCTGTGGTTCCATCGACAGTTCCGCGCCTTTCCCTCTTGAGTTGTTCGCTCAAGGGTACCAGTCTAAAACCCCATAGAAACCCTTTATCTTTAAATTATGCATGCATCATGGTCAAACGTAGCCGAGTTAGTTATGTTGTCCGTATAATGACTCTTTAAGATTGCCTTGTGCAAAGTCCACTAGGTTTCCCTGAAACCCAAACGAATCTTATCACATTCTGTGCATTTACTTGGAGAACTAAAATGCTTTTATGCTAATTGTTGATATTAAATAGTCGAGTCTGGTGGGGTAAGGGCCTAACCTTTTTGTTTTGCAGAAATATGAGGCACGAAGTCCCTAGATTCGGCATGGTCACTAACATCCACCCAAAATTGCTAAGTTGGTGGGAGGATCTTCATTCCAGTGATCAGGCTTCTGTCCGGAAATATCTAGGAAATCTATCTTCCCTCCTTGAAATTCAACCCAAAAACAAAATCATAGAAGATGCTACTCTATTCTGGGATTGTGATTGGTCGGTGTTCCACTTTGGAGACATTGAAATGACACCCCTGCTCAAGGAAATAGGAGGACTGGCTTGTATACCGTGGGAAACTCTAGGTTTGTTAATGCCAGAAAACCGCAAGGGTAGAGGTTTTCTCAAAATGATGGGTCTAAAGAAGAATCCAGACTTGACATGTTTGAAGGAGCCGTACATTCCCTTTGACTAGTTGTACGAGAGGTACTGACACAGCAAATCTTACCTTACTTATCCTGTAAGGGCAAATTCACCGAAGGGTCTTTGTCTTCATGTTCAGTTTCTTAGGGATGATAGTGTTTCCAATAAAGAAAGCAAGAATCCATACCAGGCTAGCTATGGTCACCAAAACTCTAATAGAAGGAATTAACAGACAACCATTCAGTCTTGATCCAATGATCATTGCGGATATATACCGAGCCCTAGAAAGGTGTCAACAGGGAGCCAAACATTTTGAGGGTTATAATCTGCTACTTCAACTTTGGCTCATGGAACATCTCCAAAGGGGTGAGTACGGACAGGAAATCCATCGAAGGGATTGGGACGATCATATCGCCTTTCATCACCCAAAGCGAATGAATTACATGCCCAACATGTTCGCCCAACCGGAGAACACTAGATAATGGGCCGAACTCTTTGATAATTTGACTGAGGACTGGGTACAATGGATGTTCAAGTGGTTCCCTATAGAAGAATTCATCGTTCGATCCAAGGATGCGCCATTTCGTACTGATCGGTTTGAGGGGAACCTACCCTTATGTACCTCTCCAATTTATGAGACAAGCTAGTACGAAGCAGGTTATACCAAGGGTCCACAAGATGGGTCACTTTCGAGCTGACTTCCAGAATGACGATAGTCCTTACAGGTGCCAGTCTCAACATACTTGGCACTACAAAATTGTCTCGGGAAAGGACACCATCGAACCAGACAGATACCATGTTGGTTGTACCCTAAACTATTCAGGCTAGCCGGAGGTCAATCACAATGGTCTGGGTCAACCCGGGTTTGTTCGAGGTCACAGGATCATCAATGAAAAGGCCGAGGCACAGGTCAAGTATAACCAACTGCGCAAGAGGATTTGAAAATGTGAAAGTGAGCACCGTGAAATACAAGAAGCCAATCAAAAACTAATTGAAGAGTGGAAGGATATGGCTGTCAGCGCCAACAAACGATTGGTCTGTTTGGAGCGAGGTATAGTGGAATTGGAAAAGGAGTTTCTAAAAAGGGTCAAAACTGCCGACTATTGAAGGAAATGAAGGCAGACATCTGGCCAGAGCTTACTTGCTACTAGGACTACGTGAGCTAGGAAAGCTGTTCGAGGGAGCCAACAATGGCGAGTCTGGGGAAGGTCCCTCCGGGACCAAATAGATAGGAATTTCCATTTTCGCTTTATAACATGTAATAAGGCCGATGGCCATTAGTGACTTCTATTTTCTTGTTATTTAGTGTCATTTTGGGATTTGCCTACATTTTATCAATAAAATGAGGCATTTAGCATTCTAAGTTCTCCAAATTAACTTGTCTCTAGGCCTACCTCGGGCACAACGAGGTCCCCAAAAATTTGGATGCACTTTATATTTCCGTACTACATGTTTAAGTAGTGCAACATTTTTTTATAATCCTCACTAACTTGTTACCTTTCGTTTTTACTTTTTGTTTATTCCCCTCCCCAAATGTTAGTTCGTGAACTCTGGCAACGTCATCATATTTTACGATATCCAGGGCCCCTCCACCTACTCCTCCTACCAGTCCTGTCGGACATAAAAACAAAGAGAAAATGGAATATTCAGCTGAATGGGTAGAGGTCACTCATGGTACTTTGGTCCCCAAGGAAAATGCATCCCAACTAGAACAAAAGTTGTTGAAGTTTCAGGAAGAATTTGATCATGTCCGGAATCTGGAAATCTGTCATTTTCCCTCACCACTCCAGAGGTTACTTTCCCAAATACTCAGAATCAAGGACCTACACAAAATATCTCAAAGCAACAAAACCATCCCATTCCTCACCACCACTGCAATACCTGCCATACCTCAAATAACACCTCACTGACCATCCCAAAACTCCAAAACTCCACAAATGACCACTGCCACACCCAACATAATATCCCCATCTACGTGGAGACTGTGCCACACTCCACCCAGCCCATCTCAAGCACACCCGAGTCTGATGATAAGGACTTGCTCATCAAAAATCTGGCCGAAGAGCTTAAAAGGTTGACTAGCAAAATTCAAAGCGTTGAAGGTGGTAAGGGAATTGAGGGACTAAACTATGAAGATCTTTTCATATAACCCGATGTCGAACTGCCCGAGGGGTATAAACCTCCCAAGTTCGAGATATTTAATGGAACACGGGATTCAACGGTTCACTTGAAAACATACTGTGACAAGCTGATCGGAGTGGGAAGAGACGAGAAAATCCGCATGAAGCTTTTCATGAGGATCCTGAAGGGATACACTTTATCTTGGTACATTAGCCACGATCCAAAGAAGTGTAAAACTGGATAAGCATGGCGTCCAGTTTTATGGACAGATTCAAGTTCAACACAGAGAATGCACCAGATGTGTTATATATTCAAAACTGGAAGAAGCAACCCACAGAGACCTTCCATGAGTATGCTACTCGATGAATATCAGAAGCTGCTAAGGTTAGGCTTGCTTTGGAAGAAGAGCAAATGAACAAATTCTTCGTTCGAGCCCAAGACCCACAATATTATGAGAGACTGGTGCTGATCGAGAATCATAAATTTTCTGATATCATCAAGCGAGGAGAAAGGATCGAGAAAGGCATCAAGAGTGGTATGGTTACGAACTTTGAAGCCTTGCAGGCAACCAATAAGGCTTTATAATCTGGTGGTACGTCCAAGAATAGGGACGTAGGTGCTGTAATGGTTGCACAGAGGACGAAATACCCTTCAAATACCAAACCTATCCAATGCCTCCACCCACATATCGACCTACTCCAAACTACCAAGCACCTTCACCCTCTTACCATACTCCACCACCCACTTATCAATCAGCGCCACCTACCACATATCAACCCACTTCACCTAAATACTCCCAACCGGCACATGTTTACCAAGCCTACAACACCCTACCATCCCACTATCAATCACCTCCCCCACGTCAAAACTTCCCTAGACCTCAACCAAATTTTGACCACAGACCTCCCAAACAGTATACCGCCATTGCTGAACCAATTGACCAGCTGTACAAAAGGCTCAAAGCTGCTGGTTATGTCACCCTTATCCCTACCATAACCCCAAAAAAACCCTTCTCAATGGGTCAATCTAAATAAATCATGTGCATACCATTCCGGCATGAAAGGACATACTATTAATGAATGCCACTATCTGAAGGATAAGATCCAGACTTTGATTGACAACAAGATCATTGTAGCAAAGGAGCCTGCTCCAAATGTCCACAATAACCCTCTGCCAGACCACAAAAGTGGAGGTGTTCACATGATCGAGGTAGATGATGACTGGGACCCCAAGGGATCAATCAGTTTAATCACAGAAGGCGACGATCCAAAGAAGCCAATAGTCACCCTCAATCCGATTGTGGTCCAGTTCATCCTTCTGGGGATGTCGAGGTAAACATATCCATGCCACTCAAGTTTAAAGCACCATCCTCTACAAATACGCCAATGCCGATTGAGGTTGAGTTTATGACACCAGTAAAAACACATACACCCTTTGAAGTTGCAGTCTTACCGCCTAAGGGTCCTACTCCGTTCGGAGAAAAAATAGCCACGCAAATTCCAGTGGTAATGTCAGCAGTAACACCATTCCACACAAAGTCCATACCTTAGGACAACATAGCCGAGGCCAGAAGAAAGGGGAAGGTCAAGTTCGGGGAAGCTGTTACGGCATAGGGTATGACAAGAACCGGCAGGATTTATACCCCAAAGCATTTGGCTGAGTCAAGAAAGCATGCCTCTAGTCGACCAACCATCATTAAAATCAGACCTGACGATCTCTGGAGAAAGATACAACCCAAATAATACTTAGTCATTGATCAGCTAAACAAAACATCGACACAAAATTTCTATCCTTGCTTTGCTACAAAGTTCGATGCACACAAGAATGCCTTGTTAAGAGTGATGAGTAAGGCATATGTACCAAGTACCATCATCGGCAGAGAGATGGCGAACATGGTAGGGCAAGTATTAGAAAGTCATAACATTACTTTCCATGAAGATGAGCTACCGCCAGAGGGGTTGAGTCACAATAATGTCACGCCCCGAACCAGGGTCTGGACGTAACATGGCACTCGGTGCCTGACTACATGTGACCGAGCGAACCAGCTGGTTGGCTGAATCAACATATGATATCATAACGTACTAAATGCGGAAGAGAAACTAAAACATGATGGTATACTAAAAGTCAAAATGATAAGAATCAAAGTGTGGAAACACTAATACAAGTCTGAAACATATCTGTAGCAAATATTGCTTAACATGAAAAGTTGTGACTCTGTCTAGTTGTTACTCTAGTCTATAAAGCCTCTATTGAAGTACTGAAAGCAATGTCTATCTAAAAATACTGAAAGACTGTAAAGTAATAATAATGCCCCGAAAGAACTGGGGATCACCAAATAGCTGGTACGAGAATCCTAGCGCTCTACATCATTGACCACAATGCAGGTCCCGGGAAAAAGAGACATCAGTACATTTGAATTGTATTGGTATGTAAAGCAACTGAAAGAAAGAATTATAAATGCTGAAACTGATACTAAGCTAATAACTGAAATAATGACTGATAACTGAACTGATAACTAATAACTGATAACTGAACTGACAACTGAAAAGATAACTAATAACTGAACTTAATAAAGGAAGTAAGGATATGAATACTCCCTCTTCTGAATGATATCAACCTGTTTTTTCTGAATATTAAACAGCGTCCTCAGGCCCAATATATATATATATGTGCACAAACTGCGGCCTCGGGCCCAAGTATACATATATATAACTGTGACCTCAGGTCCAAAATGCATAAAGCATAAACTGCGGCCTCAGGCCCAAAGATGCATAAAGCATAAATTGTGGCCTCAAGCCCAAATATAGGTGTTCAACTTTCAGGGATTTAAAATCAGGAACTGAGAATCATTCTGCAATACATAATAGTGAAATACTGAATCATGCTGAGTTATATTATACTGGAATACTGGATCACACGAAGTTACTTTATACTGGAATACTGAATCATACTGAGTTACATAATACTGAAATACTGAATTCCACTAAGTTACATAATACTGGAATACTGAATATATATAGGACTAGAATGAGACATGTATTCTTGAACAGGTTATGGACACTGAAACTGCAACTGTTTATGACATGCTGAGTAAGCTATACTGAGACTTCAGGGAATCAAACCCAAGTCTATATTGAATATGAACTGAGCTCACAACGTTTAGAATGAAAGTCATGAACGAGTTATGAAGCTAGGGAATAGAAGTTCTACAACTATTCAAGGAACTAGGCCTAACTATATTTCTGAGGCAATTGATAACGTGGTAAAAGAAATGTAATGTAGGGAGAATCATTAACATTCCCAAATATAGAGAGTTAGCCTTACATACCTTAACTTCTTGCTCTTGAATGTAATACAACGTTTGTCAATCCTTTCAACTTTAATCTATAGCAATACAAGTCAAAGGGATTCCACATTAGGTATAATGCTCATGTTTTGGTCACTTAAGCATTTTGTCAAACACTTGGTAAACATAAAGCTTAATAGTCCTTATTAATGGTGTCTCTACACCCAACAACCAATTCTCTTGTTCCTAGATAAATTCTAAGGTCTCAAATGATTACACCAACATTATTCTTCATCACCCATAAAGCAAACAACACTCTTAACCAATAATCAACACTCAACACCCCAACCCTATAATCGTTCATGCTTGTCTATCAACCCCAACAACTCATGTCTCATGAACTAGGATTTATAATCATTAAACCAATGCTATAATCAATTAGAGGGTTAAGGAATTACCTTTTCGAAGTTCAAACCCTTGATTTTCGTGTTCTAGGCTTCCTTCTCTCAACAATGATGTCACAATCGAATATCTAATGATATAGAGGGTTTACCCAGGTTAATAAGATATTGGAAAAGTGAAATTAACTTAGAATCACCATTAGAACATACGTTGGGTGGTGGAAGGACCCTTAAGGAGTTAGGTTTTTGAGAGTTCCCCTTTCTAGAGCAAGTTTTGATGTTTTGGGGCTGTGGGGGACGAAATATAGCTTTAAAATGACCCACCACTCACGATTTTGCACACCTGGAGGCCTGATCGCGGTAGAGTTCATGCTCAACGACAGTAACACTGCCTCCCACGCGCGAGTTCGCACACCTGGAGGATTTTTCACGGTAGTGTTCGCGCATACGTGTTCTGTTTCGAAAAATGCACATAACTTTTTGCACAGAGATCCGTTCGGGCTCCTTAATATAACGTTGGAAACTATTTCAAAGGCCTACAACTTTTATGCTTTGTGTTTTCCCCAATTCCCTACACATTTTCACTAAAATATGATGGAAGACAGACCTTCTGCAACTTAGTCGATTTTGTCAAATCTTATGCACCTCTCTTTCCATCTTGATTTTTGAAACAACTATTTTACCTACAATCATCCCGGTTGGACTTCACATGTTCAAAATATAACCTTAATACTCCTTTAACTCATTCATACCTAAGCCGAATTCATGGGATGTTACATTATCTCCTCTTGGGATCATTCGTCCTCGAATGATTGTCTTGACTATAACTTCGGCTAACTCCAGACCTTAAATGACTCTGGTGCAAACATGAACTTTCATCAACACTTGTATGCTTGACTGAATGAATACATAATTACTGAACTGAATGACTACTGCATAGACTGCGTATTGGTCTGCCATGGATATGTGAATACTGAACTAACATGGATACATGAATATTGAACTGGCACGAATATTTGAGTAGTCTGAGTACTAAGATGGCATGAATGTCTATGTATTGGACTAACATCAGTAGCTAAGTATTGGAAACTTGAATGTTATAACATGATACGTGAAATACTGGTTGTACCACCACTAATTATGGTGGCAACTCCAACTCATAAGCTAATTGACTGATCCTTCGTGAGATTCTATATGGCCCAATATAGCAGGGACTATGCTTCCCCTTCTTCCCAAATCTCATAATGCTTTTTATAAGCGAAAATTTCAGGAACACCCAATCACCAACTTGAACCAACCAATTGGCGATCTATACCTTCACCCATACAGAGTTTCTCACAGTGCTATCTTGATACTAAAACGGTAGATGTTATTATTATCAAGGTCAATAAGTGGCATGTGATCATCCCAATTACTCTTAACATCAAGGACATATCCTCAACTGTTTAAATAAAATGCTCTGCCTGGCCATAAAGTTTACGATGTTCTTTTTTGTGTCGTTCAACCAATAAGTCTCCTTGGCCATGATGCATATTTGGGAACCTGGATAGAAAGAATACCTAGAAATATGGGCTTCTAATATGATCTTCCCTCTTTAAGTCCATTTATGTCTGGGACATACAATCTGTCCTAGTACCTCAAAGTCATATCCACTTCCCCTTATTCAAAAGCCATCATCTTATATTTGTGAATCTCCTCTTCAAGTGCAACACGTAGGGATCATCAATTTGTTTCTCCTTCTCTTCGGTTACTAATGGGGAGAAAGTTCTGTTCTAGACAACTCCGTCATCTTCAGAGTCCATAGTCGAACTCCTATCTTGGCTGGTGAACTTCTTTTACCAGAGTTCTCTTATCTATCGTAATCATGATTTATACTTCCCACACATTATCTTCTTAAGAATTTCCTGCAAACACGTATAGAATTGTTGTGAGCTAAGTCTTTAACCAGTACTCTGAAGACTAGAGTCTCGTGCAATGGCACTACCCTCGTGATACATAACTAGGCATGATTTTTAGCTTTTTGTGATCACTTTATCATCAATGACTAAACTCGGTGATCATTATACTCACTTTGTTTTTCTTACACATGCTAGACATAATCCTTGTGGTAATTATACAATTTTCCCTCATTACCGAACCAATTTTCTTTTTCATATCCCATGCTACTATTCAAGTTTCAGATCTCTAACTGCACTACTGATGGTTTTCATATCACCCCCTTAGACCAAAGGTCTTATACTTGCGGATCCTTCTCTTTTTATTGGGATCCAAATAACTCTCCTTATTTTCTACAATTCTTTGCACTCTATGTCAATGACGACTCATCTTCCAACTTACTTCTGAGAAATCTTTCTTACTAGGGAAAACTAAATTATTCACATCAAGGAAAGCTAATGTACTCACCACTATCATACACACTCTTAATAATTTAACTCTGCTCATACTGTCAATCCTGGAGAAACCACATTTTGATAATTCGTAATGGCTATTCTTCTATAGTTTGCTCTCTTATTACTAGCTGATTGTTTTTCTCCCTATCACTGTACTTCGGATTTAACTTAAACTCTTTATGTTCTAACACAAGTTCGGTATTTCAAATTGTCATCCACTCACTAGAGTTAACCCGGCTAAGCGAATCAAATTGTACCCATACTAGCTCTGCTGAAAGTGCTAATTCATTGTATCAACTCAAAACTTACTTACTATTCTTTTGCTAACTACGTGCTAGAGTCATGTGTTCATGTTCTGCTTTGAAAAACTAAAGTGAAGCATAAGACTATTTCTAACTTCCCTCACCATCCGGCCTTGTCCTACGATTTTTTTTCCTTCTAAACAATATGCATGGATCACACTTCGGGAATTCATCTGCCTTAAATGAAATTGGAATATCTAACCACAAACTTTCTATGCAATACTAAATCTTATCATACTATAAATATCTCGGCTAATCATTTATTCACATAACCTAAGGGGGAACTGCTTTAACCTTTATCTTATATCAATACCTGCTTCTTATAGTAGCTTAATAATGTGGCACTTCTCTGATTTGAATAAATCTAAACAACTTAAAATCATTCTCTGAAATTCAATATTGGCTGCTCTTGGTTCTCATTGCA
This sequence comes from Nicotiana glauca, assembly GCA_026770625.1. Lineage (NCBI taxonomy): Eukaryota > Viridiplantae > Streptophyta > Magnoliopsida > Solanales > Solanaceae > Nicotiana > Nicotiana glauca. The sequence goes on along the minus strand of MU761831.1, from coordinate 12,206 downwards.
TACACCATATATTCTAGTCATTTGCATGAGTTTTATGAAATCACATCTTTGGTAATAACAAACGTTTCTGATTCCTAGGTATTTTACCGTTAAGCTCTTTTCTGTCCAAAATTATAGTGACCAATGTTGGGGTCTGACATCTGAACTATCATCATCCAATTTGTGGCTCCATCTCCAAAATTAAATGAAGTTGTTCTAGGAGGTAGAACACATACGAACACACTACCATGTATGAACGTATCCTCCAAAGTATACCATCATATGATAAATCACTTCCTGCGCCATCCGACGAGTCTTGGTCTTAATCCAGACCTAAAGTATGCAAAGATTTAGGTAAAACCACTGTTACTCACATTTTCTTTGAGAACCCATATGCATCACTATATACTCATAAGTCGCCAAAAATTTTGATACACTGAAAATTGGAGATCTGGTAACTGAATAACTGATAACTAGCATCCTGAATAACCATAAACTTGCTAATTGAAAGATTGTATAACTGATAACTAAGGTAAACTAATAGCCATAAGACATGATAGTTGTTTTTGTACTTTCTGATAAGGTTATGCTTTAATCCGTACTACTATCCATTGCATCCCACTTTTAACGTCCTCTCAAGTCTCATATTTACCAACCTGTACTCCATAATTATACCCCAATGGACAATTATCCTCTCTAGGACCTTAGGTTTCTCCTGCGCATCGCTTGGGCATCCAATACATTTCGAACTTGATAGGAAGAGAAGATTACCTATTGCTCTATGTTTCCTGGCACGATCTTGAGTAGAAAGAAATGAGACAATCCTGGATGTCCTGGTAGTTAACCATTTATATGAGTGGCCGGCACACACATATAAACAAAACTCCACTAGAAACGGCTTCATAGACTCCCTAAGACTCTTGAACCTAGTGCTCTGATACCAAGCTTTGTCACGCCCCGAACCTAGACCTGGACGTAACACGACACTCGGTGCCTGACTACATATGATCGAGCAAACCAACGGGCTGGCTGAATCAACATGTGATATCATAACATACTTAATGCGGAACAGAAACTAACACATGCTGGTATACTGAAAGTTTGAACGATAAGAATCAAAGTGTGGAAAACATTAATACAAGTCTAAAACATATCTGTAGCCAATATTGCATAACATGAAAAATTGTGACTCTGTCTAGTTGTTACTCTAGTCTATGAAGCCTCTATTGAAGTACTAAAAATAATGTCTATCTATAAATACTGAAAGACTGTAAAGTAATGATAATGCCCCGAAAGAACTGGGGATCACCGAATAGCTGATACGAGAATCCTAGTCCAAAACATATCTGTAGCCAATATTGCGTAAAATTAAAAGTTGTGACTCCATTTCGTTGTTACTCTAGTCTATGAAGCCTCTATTGAAGTACTGAAAATAATGTCTATCTATAAATACTGAAAGACTGTAAAGTAATGATAATGCCCCGAAAGAACTGGGGATCACCGAATAGCTGATACGAGAATCCTAGTCCAAAACATATCTGTAGCCAATATTGCGTAAAATTAAAAGTTGTGACTCCATTTCGTTGTTACTCTAGTCTATGAAGCCTCTATTGAAGTACTGAAAATAATGTCTATCTATAAATACTGAAAGACTGTAAAGTAATGATAATGCCCCGAAAGAACTGGGGATCACCGAATAGCTGGTACGAGAATCCTAGCGCTCTGCATTGTTGACCTGTAAATCATTACCTGCATTGTGAGATGCAGGCCCCGGAAAAAATGGACGTCAGTATATTTGAATTGTATTGGTATGTAAAGCAACTGAAAGAAATAATTATAAATGCTAAAACTAAAACTAAGCTGATAACTGAAATGATGACTGATAACTGAACTGAAAACTGAAAAGATAAGTGATAATTGAACTGATAACTGAAAAGATAACTAAAAAGATAAATGATAACTGAACTTAATACAGGAAGTAAGGATATGAATACTCCCTCTTCTGAATGATATCAACCTACTTTTTTCTGAATATTAAATTGCAGCCTCAGGCCCAATATATATATATATATATATATATGTGCACAAACTGCGGCCTCAGGCCCAAGTCTACGTATACATAACTGCGACGTCAGGTCCAAAATGCATAAAGCATAAGCTGCAGACTCAGAACCAAAGATACATAAAGCATTAACTGCGGCCTCAGGCCCAAATATAGGTGTTCAACATTCAGGGATTTAAAATCAGGAACAGAGAATCATACTGCAATACATAATAGTGAAATAATAAATCACGCTGAGTTATATGATACTGGAATACTGGATCACACGGAGTTACATTATACTGGAATACTGAATCATATTGAGTTACATAATACTGGAATATTGAATTCCACTGAGTTACATAATACTAGAATACTGAATAGGACTAGAATGAGACATGTATTCTTGAACTGGTTATGTACACTGAAACTGAAACTGTTTATGACATGCTGAGTAAGATATACTGAGACTTCAGGGAATCAAACCCAAGTATATATTAAATACGAACTAAGCTCACAACATTTAGAATGAAAGTCATGAACGAGTTATGAAGCTAGGGAATAGAAGTTCTACAACTATTCAAGGAACTAGGCCTAACTATATTTCTGAGGCAATTGATAACGTGGTAAAAGAAATGTAATGTAGGGAGAATCATTAACATTCCCAAATATAGAGAGTTAGCCTTACATATCTTAACTTCTTGCTCTTGAATGTAATACAACTTTTGTCAATCCTTTCAACTTTAATCTATAGCAATATAAGTCAAAGGGATTCCACATTAGGTATAATGCTCATGTTTTGGTCACTTAAGCATTTTGTCAAATACTTGGTAAACATAAAGCTTAATAGTCCTTATTAATGGTGTCTCTACACCCAACAACCAATTCTCTTGTTCCTAGATAAATTCTAAGGTCTCAAATGATTACACCAACATTATTCTTCATCACCCATAAAGCAAACAACACTCTTAACCAATAATCAACACTCAACACCCCAACCCTATAATCGTTCATGCTTGTCTATCAACCCCAACAACTCATGTCTCATGAACTAGGATTTATAATCATTAAACCAATGCTATAATCAATTAGAGGGTTAAGGAATTACCTTTTCGAAGTTCAAACCCTTGATTTTCGTGTTCTAGGCTTCCTTCTCTCAACAATGATGTCCCAATCGAATATCTAATGATATGGAGGGTTTACCCAGGTTAATAAGATATTGGAAATGTGAAATTAACTTAGAATCACCATTAGAACATACCTTGGGTGGTGGAAGGACCCTTAAGGAGTTCGGTTTTTGAGAGTTCCCCTTTCTAGAGCAAGTTTTGATGTTTTGGGGCTGTGGGGGATAAAATATAGCTTTAAAATGACCCCCCACTCACGATTTTGCGCACCTGGAGGCTTTTCGCGCTAGTGTTCGTGCATACGCATACTATTTTGAAAAACGCACATAACATTTTGCAAAGAGATCCGTTCGGGCTCCATAATATATAGTTGGAAAGCTATTTCAAAGGCCTACAAATTTCATGCTTCGTATTTTCCCCAATTCCCTACACATTTTCACTAAAATATGATGGAAGACAGACCTTCTGCAACTTAGTCGATTTTGTCAAATCTTATGCACCTTTCTTTCCATCTTGATTTTTGAAACAACTATTTTACCCACAATCATCCAGTTAGGACTTCACCTGTTCAAAATATAACCTTAATACTCCTTTAACTCATTCATACCTAAGACGAATTTATGGGGTGTTACAAATAAGGCGTTGCACATCACCGTGCAATGTGAAGATTATTTTATCACCAGTATACTGATTGACGGAGGATCCAGCCTCAACATTGTTTCGTTGGTGACACTCAGGACATTAGGAAAGGGGCTGCATGAGATCAAGGACTGGGCCATCAACGTCAAAGCTTTCGACGCATCCCAAAGGTCTACTATTGGGGAAATTAGCTTGTGTTTGCAAATTGGGCCTACTTGGTTTGATGATGATTTTCAAGTGATAGACGTGCCGACATCTTACAATCTGTTATTGGGACGACCATGGATTCATGCTGTTGGGGCTATAACATCAACACTACATCAAGCAGTGAAGTTTGAGTGGAACCACCAAGAGGTAGCAAACCCATATACAGCCACCAGACTTTTCCAACAATAGAAGGCAGAAGAAGGATAGGTGGGGAAACTTACCACCACATCGAGCGAGTCAACGTCGTTGATAAGGATAAGTGGTGGGACAAAAAAATTGAAAGCATACTGAACTGGAACGGATATGAACCTGGTAAGGGACTTGGCATGAATCTCCAAGGAATCGCTAAGCCTATCAAACTAAAGAAACATGGCACCACCTTCGGATTGGGATATGAGTATACTTCGGAGGAGTTCAACAAATGGTCGCCACTATGGCGCGGTCCTTACTATCTATTGGGGCAGCCAATACCCCACTTAGAGCAGACTTTCCAACTAGTCGATGTTATCTATGGGTCAGAAGAAGAGGAAGCACTAGCAGCAGTAAGGAATTTGTTCCTGGAAGACGATGACATGGATTGTTGTGTCATTCTCGAGGAGGAGGGGGAGGAAGGCCCTTCCATACAAGTTGTAAGCAGAGGAGCATGCCTCAATAACTGGACTATTAGAACCACCAGAGCCTGGCGAGCCTCAGGATAGCAAGGCTGAACAAGCACCATGCACTATTTTATTTTACTAGTTTACTTTCCTTTCGCATTTTAATTTTTTGCAAGAAAGAGCTCCAATGATCAAAAACAGTTATGGAATTTATCAAAGAATTTTGGTTTTTTTATAAATCTCACTCTTATTATTTTTTCTCATTAATTTACTTATATAGCATTACTATTACTTATATTAATGAACCAATAACTGTGACATGCAACGTGACAATGCAACAAATGGATATAGATTCAGAGATGACATACCAGAAGAGATCGTTAAGGAAGTCGAGAATTTTGAAAATAGGCCAAAGTCCAACTTGGACGAGACCGAGATTGTTAACCTGGGAGATGAAGAAAACATCAAAGAAACATGAATTAGCGTTCACTTGTCGTCTGTAGAAAAGAAGGAATAAACAGAGTTTCTAAGAGAATATGAGGACATATTCGCCTTGGTCGTACGACGACATGAACGGTCTGAGTACACCTATTGTGGCACACAAACTGCCAATTGATCCGACATGTCCACCAGTAAAATAGAAGCTCAGAAAATTCAAGCCAGATATGAGTTTGAAAATCAAGGAATAAGTCACTAGGCAGGTCAAAGCTAAAGTCCTCAGGGTAGTGGAATATCCAACATGGTTAGCCAACATTGTGCCAGTACCGAAGAAGGATGGGAAGGTCAGGGTCTGTGTCGACTATTGGGATCTCAACCGGGCCAGTCCAAAAGATGACTTTCCCTTTCCAAACATACACATCTTGATTGAAAATTTCGCCAAGCACAAGTTGCAATCATTTGTAGATTGTTTCGCCGGGTATCATCAGATATGGATGGACGAGGAAGATGCCGAGAAAACAGCTTTTATTATGCCTTGGGGAATGTACTACTACAAGATGATGTTGTTTGGGTTAATGAATACAGGGGACACCTACATGAGGTCTATGACTACCATTGTCCACAAAATGATACACAAGGAGTGTGAGCACGTGATTTTTACCCTATATATGAGTTATTCCCATAAAATTCAAACAAAAGATTTTTCTTTATTTTTTACAATTTCTGTGAGTTTTGTGTTAATTATTTGCTTGTTATTCGTGTATGTTAAATCAAATAAAAATACAAAAAAAAATATGCATTTGCATTTAGGATTTTAATCTCACATTTTAGTATCAAGTAGGTATTAATTCATTTTAGGACAATTTAAAGAAAACCACAAAAGAGTTTCTTTACACTTTTAATTGTTAGATGTTGCATTATTCATTAAATGGAATTTTAAAATAATTTTAGGATTTAAGTAGTTTAATTTTGAATATTATTAGGTTTTGGTATTAATTTTACATTTTTATAAAATTAGAAAAAATACAAAAAATATAAAGAAAACAAAATCAAAATAAAATAATAAAGGAAAAAGAATATCCAAAGAATAGAGAAAATAGTTTTGGCCAAAACGCCCCAGGCCCAAACAGATTAAAACCATGGCCCAGTCCCTTTGTCACACCCAACCTGCAATCCACGACCGACCCAGTCCGGTTGAAAATCCCCCCAAACGACACCGTTTAGCTCTAATAAATCTGGGCCATCCATTAAATCTATCCAACGGCCATGATACATCCTCCGTTATTAGATAAAAATGTCTGATTTCATGCCTAACCCTAAAAACACCCTCTCCTTCATCGTACTAGCCTGTCTCCGCCGGCTCCGCCTCACGCCGCCGCCGGAATTCGCCTCATGGCGGCGGCCGGCGTCCAATGACCGCCAAAATTTCACTGTTGCCTCTCCTTCACATACCCTTTCCATATCCGGCCACGGTTTCTCTCAAATCCTACTAGTTTCACTCAAATCTCTCAAACCCTAGCCGCCGCCGGCAAACGTCAGTCACTCCGATGACCCTGAAAAATACACCATAGCTTCTCCTCGTCCCCCTCATTCCAAATCTGCAAAAGGTTTCCCTCGAACAAGCCTAGAACCCGTCGAATATTCGTTCAAAAATTTTCCGGCCAAGACGCCACTAAGTCCAAATACCATCATATTAACAACGTAGCTTCCTCTCCTCATCCTTTATCGAACCCCCTCAACCCCATCCCTCAACTGTGGGTAGATTGTTTCGAATTTGGATTCAAAAATTTTCCGGCAAAAACTTTAGAGTTAGCCCGGTAAATTTTCTGCTTCTTTTCTTCCCTGCGATTTTGCATATGTTTTATTTTTTCCATCCACTGTTTTGTTGAGTTTAATTCGATTTTCGTTAGTTAGATCTTATGAATTTAGTTTTGATTTTTTCTGTTTTGATTAGTTATTTTTAGTATTAGTCTAGTTATAATTAGTACAATCGTTAATTGACATGTTTAGTTTGAATACATAATAGATTCTGGTTTCCATTTTGTTGGGTTTTCTTTGGGTCTGTTTGATTAACATGTCTAGTTTAAATTAGTTAATGGTTGATTGGTCCTTATTCTTGTACAGTAATTCAGACCTTAGGTTAGTTAGTCATAACTGGTAGATTTCAATAATATTCAGGGGTATTTCGGTAATCAGGGGTGGAAATCAGTTAGATATTGAAATTTCAGATTAATACAAGGACATTTTAGGGTGTAAAATAGGTTAATAGTAATAGTAAGGAATCTCAGGGGGTATTTTGGGTAGAAAAATTGGCTTGATGGTAATAATTGTGCAATTTCAAGGGTAATATAGGCATTAAAAGGATAGTATAATAATTTCAGAATATAAGTAAGGATAATATAGACATTTACAATGGCATAAGAACAGTGTAGATGAAGGTAGAACCTTCTAGAGCTTTCCAATTGGGGGTCTTAGGTAATTTTAATAGTTATAATGGTAGTAACTTGAAGAAAACGTTAGGAAATAAAGGACTTCTAGGCAAAAAAATTAAAAAGGGGGGGAGAGAAAATGAAACACCTAGAACCTTCTATTGGTGCCTATAAAAGGCACCCCAATGCCTTGAATCAGAAGCTTTTGGATCCCCTCAAAAATTCCTTCTCGAAAAGCTCTTTCTCATCTTTTAGATTTCAAATTCTGAAATATAACCTTTACAAAAATCCCAAAACAAATTGAAAAGGTTTATGAAAACTAAGGATTTTACTGTTTCATTGAAAAAATAATCCTGTGGAGATTGATTTACTGAAGTGGTTGGGGTACTATTGGTATGATTTCGAAGCTATTTAGGCCAAATATAAGATATTAAGCTCTGTGTTGTGTTCTGTGTTGAATCCCTATGTTTGGAAATTATTTTGGTCCAAAATTGTTCCTGAGTGACGTTTGCTGGGCTGTTGATCATCACTGGCTGTTATCATTGATAGTGCTGACTCTTTCTTCTTTTGATTTCATTTCAAATCACAGGTACATGTTCTGAACCAGTATCATGTAGAACTGCAGCTGAAATGAGAAAAAATGATATCAAAGTTTTCTGCTATAGATTTGCTGTTGAATAGCTTTATTGCTTCTAAGTAGTTATATTTCTGTTATTTAGTTGGTTATTCAGTGTAGTTAAATTTGGCCTGTACTTAGGACTGTTTATTCGGAATTGAATATTTGTTAAGTGTTGTAATATTTAAACTGATTGAATTGAATCCTCAATGTTGGAAGGTAGCAAATTCAATAGGTTCATGTTAGGTTGATGAAGTAATTAGAGTTCAGTTTCAGCTTACCTCCTAGCATGTGTTGCATAAATATATGTGAAAAGTAATTTAGTAATGGGATAAACCCTAAGTAGTTAGTTGTTATTTTAACTTGAAAACTTTATTTCACGCCTTTTATAATAACTGGAAGCCAGGAATTCAACTGTTGATTAAGGAAATTAATTCGTATTAGTACTGCAGATTACAATAGTTTGTTTATGAAGAATTTGTTTTTGTCATAAGTTTAATTTGTTCGAGTAAGATGAATGTGTTGCTTCTCTGTAAAATTATAATACCATATTCAGGTGAACCAATTTGTGAGCAATCACATGGCTCGCCCGGCTTCAGGGATTTGATCCCTCAGCTCACATGTGGCCCGTTTTATTTTATCCGTTTGGGCTTGTCTCAGGCCCAGCATCTGAAAGTACTGAAATCCTGATCCAGCGTATGGATTGGGTCCCTTGAACTTAAAGTTGAAATGGTATTAGGCCTATTAGTGTTTGACTGGTAGGTTATGGCAATCCTTAATAGCAATTAATTAGGGCCTTTATTTTATTTTCAAGATAAACAAAAATAGAAAAATCATAATCGCTTTAGGATTGACTTTTGAATGAAATAATGAGACGAGCCTCGCCAAGCGAAATACAAAAGGCGGGGCCCTCAATAATTGCTATAAAAATATATACTTGAAATTGGGAGAACCGTTTAGCGAATTTCACGGTCTTCCCCAAATAATAAATGCGTAGTTGCTTTAGGCACGCATGTTAATAATATTACCTTCCTAAATACGGGTGCACATTTATGTGACCCAAATCCAAATCTCAACGGAGTCGAAATGTGCAAAAAGCCACGGGCGCACTGGTGCGGCGTGGTTCGAGATACATTTTCACGACGTTGCAATTCTTATAAAAAAAATAAAATAAATAAATATATAAAAGCGGATTATTAATAAAAGGCACATAGGCTAGAACATGTTTTGAAATCAGATAAAATCAAATACAACAGTTGAGCTACCGTGCTAGAACCACGGAATCCGGGAATGCCTAACACCTTCTCCCGGGTTAACAGAATTCCTTACCCGGATTTCTGGTTCGCGGACTGTTAACAGAGTCATAATTTCCTCGGTTCGGGATTCATCCGGTGACTTGGGACACCATTAATCTCCCAAGTGGCGACTCTGAATAAATAATAATAAATCTCATTCCGATTGTCCTTTAATTGGAAAAACTCCTTTACCCTCTTCCCCGGGGTGTAACGTAAAAAGGAGGTGTGACAGCTCTGGCGACTCAGCTGGGGACAAGAAACCCAGAACTTCGGTTCAGGGTTTAAGAATTCGAGCTCGGAATAATTGTTGTATTTGTTTATATCTGATTTCTCTATATGTTCATGCTTAAATGTGCTAAATGTTTACCGCTTTGATATTATTTGAACTGTGTATAAATTGTGCTGAAAACCCTTCTCTTCTTACCTCCGGGGATATGCTTACTGGTTGAGACTCCCCATTCTGTTAGTGTCATACCCAAAATAAGAAAAGAGGCCGGACAAGTTACTAAGCTGGACGATCCCGCGGATCCCCGGCACGTAGCCCCCTCCTCGACTTGAGTCGTTCGCTCGGGTAAACAGTCTAGAACAAAATGACCAGGTTTTGAACCTAGAAATAGAGACGTTTATTTGCATCATATATGACTTAGGGGACTCAACACAGGGGT
>MU761829.1:26658-38155 GCA_026770625.1 Nicotiana glauca | reverse complement strand
ATAAGTTGGATTGATAAAAGAAGAACGAAAACAGTTAAATGCTTGAGTATTCTTAGACCGGATTCTGTTGAAGGGCAATAACTTTATTTATCTTCTTTTGTAGGTGGAGTAGATCAAGAAATGGATGATGAAGACGATGAAGAACTAGACCTTACTTGAAATAAATTTTGTATTGTTATAGATGAATGTTTTAGGAATCTTTTGTTACCATCATTTTTGAAACTTATTTACTCTTTTGAAATGTACTAAACGTATGCACTCATGGGGTAGAATATTTGTTCTATGGATAATTTTATATTGTTAATAGTTTCATTTTACGATGTATTTAAATTTTAGTGTTATTATAATTTATTATATGTATAAATATTTATTTATAACAAGTGTTATATTTTGGTTTTAATTGAACTGATACAATAGCCTACCAGAACCGTTCCAATAGGACACAAATGACATTCCAGTAGACAATCTAAACCGTTGAAATAGGTCCGTAAACCGTTCCAAATACACATATAACCGTTACCATAGTCTAAAGAAACTATGGCTATATCCAACATAGCCGTAGTGATAGCTTACATCAGTGTTGCTTTAAATAATATGGTAACGGTTAAAAACCGTTGTATAAATAATACAGTAACGGTTTTGAACCGTTACAATTGAAAAAAATAACCGTTCCAACAGAGAAAGGGAAAACTGTTGCGATAGACTTATCTATTATCACGGCGATGCAAACCGTTGCAAGAACCGTTCCAGTAGACTACGGGTACGCCGGCTGATGTGACAGTTTGTAAACCGTTCCAATATCCCTATGGCAGGTCATGAGGAGAGGTAGAGGGAGACTTAGGAAGTATTGGAGAGAGGTGATCAGGCAGGACATGACGTGACTTAGGATTACTGAGGACATGGTCCTTGACAGGGGATTGTGGAGGTCGAGCATTAATGTTTTAGGTTGGGGGAAGTTGGGTATATTTCTAAAGCGCGCTAGAGTGATACTAGACAGTTAGTAGTTAGGCTTAGGATGCTGCGGATCAGCTACTGATGTAGGGCTTTATAGTATAGATATTAGTATACTTTTCTCTTTCTCATATTTCTTATATTCCTTATATTTTTGTTATTTTATTATTTATGTTATTTTATGTTATGTTGTGTACTTTATGTTATTTATTATGAGTCTATTGCTAGTATTAATATATCGCCACTTGTTTCTGTCACTTGTTTCCTTCTTGAGCCAGGGGTCACCGGGAAACAGCCTCTCTGCCCTTCGGGGTAGGGGTAAGGTCTGCGTATACATTACCCTCCCCAGACCCCATTTATGAGAATACACTAGGTTGTTGTTGTTGGAGGTGTTACTAGAACCTTTGTACAAAATTCTGCTGTGTTACATAATTTTCTAGTAATCCCTTCGTGTTGCAAACAACAAACACGACAATCATATTGTCAAAATGAACAAAAGGTATATCATTAATGTTGGTATACGTGTTATTGCAACCGAATTCGAATATGAGAATACCTCCACGAAGTAAGCTTGTGCAGTGGAAAAACGAGCTGGAAGAGGAAGTCGAAGCTTCAAAATTATCAAATAACTTGAACAAGCCATAGAATGATTTCAACTGTCATTGATATCTTCGGAAGCTCAAATATAACCAACTGCTCAGCATAAAATATTTAGGGATAGCAATTTAGGAGGGGCGGGTCGGGGCAGTGAAAGATCTAAATAGGGCGGGGCAGCTGGCGGGACAAAATATTATTTTTGAAAAAAGTTGACGGGTTAGAACGAGGTGAATTTAAGATTATGAAACCATGGGTGCACAACCTACTTCAACGTTAATGTGGTGCTTGTTAATAATGTCAATTGATGTGAGAACATATGATGATTCATATCTTAATATTAATTATGAATACTAGTTTTTGGACACGTGCGATGCATGTGTATCCCATAATAATTAGTTTTAAAATGATATAAATGATATTAAAATATGTTTACAATGAATTATATGAAATTTGAAGGGAAAAAGATAAATTCAAACTGATGAATCATAATTTTCTTGTCATGATGATTGCTTCATTGTGAAAGATTTACATTTTTTATTACATTAGTATTGGAGGGACAATCTTAACTTTTAAGGAGTTTTTGACATTTATTAATCTCGAGAAGGTCTTTTAAGAATTAAGAACTTTTTCGACCATGTTCGTTTGCACATAATATCAAACTCTATTTTGTGCTTGCTTATAAGCTAAGTATATGCTTGCTTATTCTATAATGTTCTCATTGTTATATCAGTGAGTATCATATGGTTCATCACGTTTTTCTAGTTATTGCAATTACTTCTTAAATTTTTACTACCCTACGTTTGAAGAACCTAATAAAGGATAGCCAAGGATTTGTAAAACTATACTTAAATCCATGCCCTAATTGAAAAGAGAGTTGGTGTCAATTGGTTGTTGCCTGGATTAAAAGTTTTATTTGGTCTAATATATATATTTCATATCAGCACCTGATTCATCAAATTAAGCATGTAACGAAGTATTTGATATAGCAAAATTACAGTGTTGATAAAAAAATATTTTTAACCATCAATGAAATTTACAAATTGGAATTTTTTTCTCTCTAGAATGAAAATTTCCTCTCAGTGAAAACTAATCATGGGAAGGAAATCGAAAGCTGGAGGAGGAGAAAAATAATGGTAGAGCAACAACACAAATGGAGGGAAGCAGAATGTACCGCAATCTACAGATGCGAAGAAAACAAAAAGTATGAATGCGCTCCAAGGAATTGTACCGTCGGATCTAGCAAAAGGAATAATGGATCAAACGCCAAAACAGTAAAAATTGGCAAATAGAAGTGGAAACAGTAACATGCAGAGTAGTGGAAAAAGCTCGTGGGCTAATATAGTAGAAGAAGAAGCAATAGCGAAAACAGAGGCAGGGAAAGTGCAAAAAACTGCTAATTCATGGAGCAATGTAGTGGGACCAATCCCTCAAAATGATGGATTCGAATTGAGTAGTGGGGAATTGACACATCAAAATGTGAAAATCACAATTGAGGATATCCAGGAGGAGGTTGACTACTGAAAAACAACAGTGATCTGCTATGTGGTAGGATCTAATCCCCCACTAGCAGACATGGAAGGATATTTCAAAAGAATTTGGGGAAACAGAAGTATCGATAAAGTTGCAGTAGTGAATAAAGGAGTTTTCCTTGTGAGATTTCAATAGGAAGAAGCCAAAAATAGAACGGTTGAGGAAGGAGTCCAAATGTTTGATAAAAAGCCAATAGTAATCAAGCCTTGGAAGCAGGATATTGACATGAAAAAAGAGACTATTGACAGGATTCCTATATGGATCAGACTCATTGGATTGGACATCAAATGATGGGAGAAGAGTGCACTAATAAAAATTGCAGGAATGGTAGGGAAACCATTGAAGGCAGACAGTGCTACATCACATAAGGAAAGACTCACATTTGCTAGGATACTTGTTGAGGTATCAATTAACTAGCAGTATCCCTCAATGATCATGTTTGAAAATGAATATGGGAAGATTATAGAGCAACAAGTAATGTATGAATGGAAGCCAGTGCATTGTCCTACTTGCAATAATTTTTGACATGAACAAGAAGACTGTCAAAGGAATACGAAGAAGGAGGAAGTAAAGGAATAACAAAACCAAAAGCAAAATGATCAGCAAACTGATGACAAGGGGGAGCAGACTAAGGAAAGCACATATAAAGCAGGAAATGAAAAGAGTAAAGAAAAGAAGAAAGATGTGATGGTGCAACAAAAGAAGAAAGGGAAAAGCAATTCATTAACAAGAGCAAGAGAGATGACTCTGTCACTTGGGAACTCTTATGCATTACTAGCAAAGAGCAGTGATGATAATACAAGAGCAAATGGAAGTATAGCAAGCTCATCTAACCCAGGAGATAAACAAGCTAGTTTGGGCCATGACATTGGAAAGGGTGGGGGCAACCCCCTACCCAGTAAATAATATTAGATGCTGGAATGTAAGGGGCCTAAATAGGATAGCCAAGCAGAAAGAAGTAAACCTATTTTTGCACAATGCTAAGGCTGGACTATTTGGGCTCTTGGAGACAAAGATTAAGAGAACAAAGGCTCAACAAGCCTCTCTTAATCTTTGTAATGGGTGGTCATTCCGTACAAATCTACATAAACATCCTAGGGGTAAGATTTGGTTGCTATGGAAACCTCAAATCTATGAGGTTGACATAGCAACAGTAACAACACAAATAATTTACTGTCATGTCAAACATAGAGGAAGGAATGAGAAAATGCACATAACTATAGTGTATGGATTTAATTATCAGGCACTTAGAAGAGAACTATAGGAGGAGATAAGCAAAATCTTTAGCCAAGTTCAAGGGCCATGGAGTGTAATGGGGGATTTCAACTGTGTTCTACATAAAGAGGAAAGGTTTGGGAGTCCTGTCATTATGGCTGAAATAAGAGACTTTAAGAATTGTGTAGAGAATTGTGACTTCCATGATCTAAAATCCACTAAGGCTTATTTCACCTAGAATAACAAGCAAGAAGGGTACGACCAGGTAATGAGCAAGATAGATAGAGTACTAGTTAATAGTGACTAGTTAGCAACTCTCCCTGCTTCCACAGTTCAGTATATGGAATAAGGGTTGTATGACCATTGGCCTGCTATTATCAGCTGGGAAAAAGGAGGGAACGGGAAGGAGAAGCAATTTAAGTACTTTAACATGTGGAGTATGGCACCAGATATCTCAGAAAAAGTTGAGGAAAGCTGGCAAATAGGGATATCAAGCTGCAAGCAATATCAACTAGTAGAGAAGCTGAACAGAATTTAAAAAGTACTATGGAAGATCAACAAAAACAGATTTAGTGAAGTTGAAAAGAAAGCAGATCAAGCAAAGAAGGAACTTCAAGAATGTGAAGCTAGAATTTAGGAAAATCCTATGGACCATGAGCTACATAAAAAGGAGAAGGAACTGGCACAGGAATATAGTAGTTGGGAAGAAGCTAGATATCAGTATCTAAGGTAGAAGAGTAAAATACTTTGGGCAAAGCAAGGTGACCAAACCACAAGATACTTCCACAACAGTATAAAGTCAAGGAGAAACAATAACAGAATCTTCTCTATAAGGGATGCTGATGGAGTTAATGTTACAGACATGGAAAAAATTGCTACCACTTTCATAGATTTCTATACATCCCTACTAGGCTCTAGTAAGGATGATAGAGATCATGTGTGTAGTAACTTAGTAAAGAAAGCATTATGGGAAATTGCAGGGGATAAAAGTCCTGGTCCAGATGGCTATGGCAGTCAATTCTTCAAAGATAGCTGGAGAATAACTAGAGGAGATGTTACTGTAGCAGTTCTTGAATTCTTCAAAAATGGGAAGCTGTTGAAAGTGCTGAATAACACTGTCATAACACTCATCCCAAAAGGGACTCATGCAGATTCAGTAGGAGACTACAGGCCAATAGCTTGTTGCAACACCGTATACAAGGTAATATAAAAAATGCTATGCCAAAGATTAAGGTGGGTACTGCCTAGGATCATTTCTGTAAACCAAAGTGCCTTTGTAGAAGGGAGATCTATTGCCTAGAACATCCTAATATGTCAAGACCTAGTGAGACTCTATAATAGGAAAAATACTACTAAGAGTTGTCTTATAAAAATTGATCTTAAGAAAGCCTATGACTCAGTAGAATGGGGATTTGTGGAAGAAATACTATATGCACTGAACTTTCCAAATCAGATCATAAACTGGATAATGAGGTGCATCACAACTACTCAATATACACTAGCAATCAATGGTGGCATGTATGGTTGCATAGTACGAAAAAGGGGACTGAGACAAGGGGATCCAATATCCCCATTGCTGTTATGTATGGAGTATTTTACTCGAATTATGAGAATGGTGGTTGTCCAAGAGGGGTTTGCTTATCATACAAAATGTAAAGGGTTGCAGCTAAATCATCTATGCTTGCAGATGATGTATTATTGTTCTGCAAAGGGAAATATCAAGCTATAGTACTAATGTTGAGAGGACTACAAAGCTTCTCAAATGCATGAGGCCTAACTACAAATGCTGCAAAGTCTAATATCTTCAGTGCAAACATGGATGATCAATGCCTGCAGAACTTATGTGAACTAACAGGTTATAAGAGGGGATCTCTACCATTTAGGTATCTCGGGTACCTATATCACCAAAAAAGTTGGAAGCAATGGATTGTGAAATCTTAGTGGACAAGATGACAATGAAGATTAAAAGCTGGGGGACAAGGAATTTATCATATGCAGGGAGAGTACTATTGGTGAATGCAGTAATAATGCACATACACACTTACTGGGCATCCATCTTTCTCTTGCCTAAAAAAGTCATCAAAAACATTATAGGGATATGTAGGAGCATTCTATGGGATGGGAAAGTCTATACGACCAAGCCATATCTAGTAGCATGGGACTTGGTTTGCAGACCAAAAAGACTGGGAGGTTTAGGGGTGAATGACACTGCAGTTTGGAATAAAGCAGCCATAGCAAAATATATATGGAACATAGCATCTAAAACTGACAATTTGTGGGTTAGATGGGTAAATCATATCTAGTTAAAAGGAAGAGACTGGTGGCAGTACAAGACCCCTACAGATTGCAGCTGGTACTGGAGGAAAATTTGCTCTATAAGAGATAAATTTGTTGATTGATACATACAAAATCACTGGTTAACCACCAATGGAGATTATATAATCAGCAGTGGTTATGACTAGAAGAAAGGGAATAAGGAGGACTGGCCTTGGCGAGGGTGAGTATGGAATAAATTAAATATGCCAAAACATAGTATAATCTGCTGGATGGTGGCACATATCAGACTCACGATGAAAGAAAGGCTGAAACGAATGGGAATCAGCAAAGACATCCTTTGTGAGATATGTGGAAATGTAGAAGAAACAATTGCTCACTTGTTCTTTGAATGTCCACTTGCGAGGAGGTGCATAGAAGACGCGCTGAGGTGGTTAAGCATAGATACCAGGAATCTGGAGCTGTAGGGGCTAGGGAGAAGAATGACCGGGAATATCAAAGGGAAATCATGTAGAGCTGTAATGTTAGCTATACTAGCAGCAGTTGTTTATCAAATATGGAGAGCAAGGAATATAGCATTATGGGAACATAAGGTGATACGACCTGGGCAGTTATACAAGCAGATTAAGCAATATTGCAAGAGTCACACCTTCTTTTTCGCCTACCGCACCCTGCGAAGGGATGCGGTAAAGGGAGTTTTTTCCAATTAAAGAACAATCGAAATATGATTCGTTTATTAAAAGATTCAGAGTCGCCACTTGGGAGATTTATGGTGTCCCAAGTCACCGGTTGTATCCCGAATCGAGGAAAGGTTTGACTCTATTTAATAGTGTGCGTACCAGAAATCCGGATAAGGAATTCTGTTAACCCGGGAGAAGGTGTTAGGCATTCCCGAGTTCCGTGGTTCTAGCACGGTCGCTCAACTATCATATTCGACTTATTTATCTAATTTTTAAAACATGTTATAACTTATGTTACACTTTTAACTTTTTACCGCTTTTATTCAAATTATTAAAGAAAATTGAACGTCGTTTAAAACATGTCTTTGGATCGCGTCACATGAAATGCACCCGGATCCTCGACACATTTTATTCAACGTTTTGGAATTTGAATTTGATTCGCATGAAATGCACACCCGAATTTAGGAAGGTAAAATTATTAAAGACGCGCCTAAAGAGACTAACGCCTATTATTTTGGGTAAGGCCGTGAAATTCGCTAAACAGCCCGTCCCGAAAGCTAAGTATTTTAATATATACATTTATGAGGGCCCCGCAATTTATATATTTTGCCTAGCGAGGCTCATCTCATTTATTTTTAAAAGGATCACCCTAAAGTGACAACATTTTCTATATTTTCGTCCGTCTCTAAAAATGAAAGAAGAAAAAGATCCTAATTAGATTACATGCTTAAGAATTGTTATAGTCGGGTGCACAGGGGCAGTCCGTTCGCAAATCAAGGGCCCAGGTCCAACGCATGCAGTATTAAACGAGACCTGGGCAATCTTATTCCAATATTGGGCCTAGTTAATTTATTCTTGTACACATATTCACAATTTTGCAATGCAGAAATGTAAGATGATAGTATCTAATTAAGCAAATTGCTGCAAGTTTTAGAAAAAGCAATCAGTTGGAATGAGGTAACTTAGAGGTCTAGTTTTAATCCTAAATTCAAACCATTGAATGCTGAAATTAGATTGCCATGGTAATTAAAATAGTCTACTGGACCTGATTCTATTTGACATGCCTTTGAACATATACTACCTAATGACTAAGCTAAAATAATAGAACATTATTGACTACATCATTATAAAAACTGGCCAGTTATACAAAGTGGCCAAAATTTTCATAACAATAGTATATAGAATGACCTAAGTACAATCAGTAAAAAAAAAAGAAATTAAATCAAATTTATAACTTCAACTCTTCATATATATTCATGCTTCATGTTTCAGCTTACAACATTTGCAAAGTTATAGCCATGTACCTGGTATAGGAAGCAAAAGAAGAGCAAGATCAGCAAAGTAGCAGTAGCATACAACACAGCACCAACTAGCAACAGATAGAGAACCCAGCAGAATAAATCACAGGAAAACCAGTAACAATTTCAAAGATACCAAACAGCAACACCAACACCAGAAACCAAGGTATAAAACCAGAAATACCAAACAGTAATCACAGGCAGAAGCAGAAAGACCCAGAAATGCAACAGAACAGTAGGTTTCTGAACTTCAAACACTCAAAGAAAGAAACTTGGAACTTCAATGAAACAATAGCAAACCAGTACTGATTTTCAATAGCAAAAGAGACCTCACTTTTCAGTTTTTAACTCTCAAACACTCTCTTAAAAATGATATCTCTAAACTGACCAAAAGCAGTCCCTCTAAAACTGATTTTTTCGGACTAAAAGAAGACCTCTATTCTCTTCGGCTCTCAAACTGATTGTTTGTTTATCAAAAGCTTATGCTATTCTCAAATGCGACCTCTAAAAGATGATTTCCAAAAGCCACCCCAACTCTGTCCTAAGTCCCTTCTATTTTTTAGCACTGATTTTTCGACCAAAAAGAAGACCCCCTTTTTCGGATTAAAAGAAGACCACCCCTATAACTGCCCTAAGTCCCTTCTATTTATACAACCAAAAACTCTTATCTCCAACCCCTAGGAGCATTTAATAATCAAGAAGACATTCTGCCCATGATATTCTCTTACCAGCCCATTACTAAGTGTTTTGTGCCATTTTTAATTCGTTTGTCCCCCACTACCATTTGTCTAATTCATTAATTAATTCAAAGGTCATGGGCACTATTTTTAATTACTTCTTTTAACACCTCCCCATACCACTATGTCTTGTTCCCCACTATGTATTAAATAATGCCTTATTTTAATATTATTATTGCTTAGTGGATAGAACACTCAACATAAATAATTCTTCAAGTTGTCAATTCCCGTATTACCCCTGAAATTACTAAAATTACTATTCTACCCCCAAACCTTCAATCAGTAACAAAACTATCAGCTATAACCAAATTCCTAATTAAACACCAAATCACTACAGCTATAACCAATTCAATCCTAACAATTGACTAATTAAACACATGAAACTAATTTCCAATCAACAACAAACAAGGCAACATGGTCGGATTCACACCAGAAACAAGCTTGATAGAACAAACAAGTAGATGCAAATCACTAAAATCAATCATCAATTGAACTTCAAATTAAATCCAACAACACTACAACCAAGATGAAGTATTCAATGATTCTAAGCAAATCACGATTCTAAATTTAAAACTTAGACAAAAGATGAATGAGCGCTGTAGATTCACTGAATCAAAAACAAACTAAACTTATATGCAAAACCTGATGAACAACAAAGGAAAGTAAAAACTTAACAGACCACTACTAAATAATCACAAACAAACCGGAATCTCATTCATATGCTCATATAAAAAACAAGTGAATAACTACCTACATACGAACAGAGAACAACAAAAAATCTGCTGAAGCAAAACGAAGAGAAAATGCCAAATAAGGCCTCGAACAAATTTGAAAAACTAACTTGAGGCAGAGTTACACTCAAAACGCGACGAACCGTAGACGAACCTCGACATTGAAGCTTCAAAACTCACCGAAAAAGCAAAAATGAGAGGAATGGCTATGTGTGTGCGTGTATGGTCGTTTATGGATGGTCGTTCATGGCTGGTCGTTCATGGTTGGTCGTTCATGGTTGGTCGGCTGTCAGCGGCGAGAGTGGTCGACGATGATTGGCGTGGAAGTTGTTTGGACGTGAGGCTGTTTCGTCGAGCTGGAGACGGGCAGAAATGGCTGGTTGATGTTGTGTCGTCGACGAAGAAGAAAAAGGGCAGCCATTGCTAGCTGGAGCTCGCGACTGGAGGGGTGGTCGACGAGGAGGCTGGTGGTTTAGGGTTTGGCGGCTTGGGAGGGGTTGTTTGAAGAAGATGATCTTTAGGGTTTGGGGAATTAGGAAAATGAAGCACAAAAATGAGAGAAGGTGGGGTCGTTTGGGTTATGGGACAGACCGGGTCGGGTTGACCCGGTGGGTTTTGGGTTGTGTTTGTGAGGCACTTGGGCCAGGTTAATTCAAATTAGAATAAGAGGCCCAATCCGATTTTCCTTTCATATTTTTTGTTCTCTTTTCGTTTATTTGCTCCAAAATTAAACTTAAAGATCCTAAATTAAATTATTAAAATCAAAATTAACTTAAAATACTAATCAACTCCTAATAATAATTATCACACAAAATTAAACATCAATTAAAATAAAATCACACAATTTGGACATTAAATGCTAAAAATGAAAAAATACATATTTTTTTGTGATTTTTTATTTTTGTTAAACAACTTACTTAATTAATCCAAAAAATGTAAAATTGAATTCTAAAATGTAAATGCAACATATTTTTGTATTTTTCTATTAATTTAGACATGTAAACATGCACACACAAACGCAAATAATAAAAGAAAAATAATACAAAATCCACAATAATTTCAAACGACACCAAACTATTTTATTTTGGATTTTTGGGAGTAGTTCTCATATAGTGCAAAAATCACGTGCTTACAGCTGCCCCTCTTTGTCCGAAAACACGAAAAGCTTTCGTGCAAAGATAAAGTGAGCGAGCGATTTTTGCCCGTTTGAGTACTCCGTGTGAAACATTCTTTGAAAGGATTTGACCGAACCTTTGCTTCAAAAGGTCTCCTACATATCCTTGGCTAAAAGGGAATCATGTCAATGTAGTTCGGGATGTTTTGGTAGTTGGTACTACCATGGGACTATGATTTTACTTGTCACGACCCGGATTTCCCACCATCGGGATCGTGATGGCGCCTACTCGTGGTAGCTAGGCAAGCCAACTTACTTACCGTTTCCATTAGTGAAACCATTCTGTTGTCAATTTATAGCATCATTAATA
>MU761829.1:0-16009 GCA_026770625.1 Nicotiana glauca | reverse complement strand
ACTGAGATTTTGATATCTTAGGAGAAAGATTCATCAGACTAAGATTTTGACGCTAGGAGATAATTCATCAGACTAGGTCTATTTTTCTTACTTTAAACCTTTCAATTGTTGCTTCCTTCTTCTTGTTGTTTTTATCTAAAACCTTTAATTGTTGCTTTCCACTTCTTATCAACTTTCCAATTCTTGCCTTCCCCTTTTGTTATCTATCTGGGTCTTTCTGGTTGTTGTTAACACCTAATTTTTTACCATATTTGAATTTTTATCTCACCAATACCGCATGATTTCCCTCACCTTCCCACTTCTACTCTTTACAACTCACATTTCCACTCATAACCAATTTTTCTCTTTGTTCCTCATGCTTTGTCCCCTATGCTTTGTCCCCATGCTCTGTCCCTTTTCCAACTCACCCACTGGGCCACTCACCTAACACACTAACATATTCTTCTTTCCACTCACCCCCTCTATCTCATTTTTTGAGTTATATCACTCACACACGACATAAGAAAGAGCAGGGGTTTTTCAACGGAGGCCCCCCATCTTCACGTCATCATCTCCAGCTCCTTCTTCCTAAAGAACAAAACCTAAACACCCGAACAACCCCCTATTCGCGACTAGCTGCCAAACGACCACCAGGTGAACCCACTTCGCCGCTGCCCCCGTCCTAAATGGCCACCTCCAGCGACGTATTCCTCACACCAAACGACCAGCATCCACCTTGTCACTAGCTCCCCACTGCTAGGCTGACCCGTGTGCTTCTCTTCATACCTCTATACTACTCAAAAACACACACACGTACAGAAAAGAAAAGAAGCTGAATAGACTGTTTCGAGCTCGACATAAAACCACCATCCTTTCGAGGTCTGTTTGAGATCGTTGTACGAGGTATCCGTTCGCTGGTTCCGCTTGTTTAACGCTGGCAGAATCTCCGGTCCGGAGTTGTCTTGCTACGATTGTTGTTGGTTGTGGACGGAAATTACTGCTGATCTTCGTGTCGCTTTTCCTTCATTTCCTTTTAAAATACAAGGTAGGTGCACTTCTAATTTTCTGATCATTGCTAGTTTCGAATGAATAAAATACTGGTTCGATTTGGCTCCAGTGTTTCCATGGCGTTTTGTTAAATCAGTTGGTTTACTTTGGACAAAAGAAGGAAATTTGATTGAACAATATTTTTGCACTCCTAAACATTAGGACCTAGATAGCTTTTGATTTAAATATTCTTTTCATTTAAAATTGAAGATTCCTCTTCCACTTGCTGCTCTTGACTAAGTGAACATTTGAATATTTTATTTACTTTGTAAATAATTGGAACATTTCCTATTCATGTTTTGTTGTTTTGTTTTGTTGAATCAAGGTTTGGTTTGTTTTGTTTAATATAGATTTGACATTAGGAATACAAATGAATTAGTTAGCTAGTTTTTTTTTACAGTGATGAACATATAGTTATGTTGGGTTAATAATTTGGGATTGGATTTTATTGGGAGTATGAAGCGAGCCATAACAGTGATTGAGAAATAAATGTTGGGAATGGCTTTGATCTATCTTTCAATGCACAAATTGTTGTGTATATAATTTTCTTTAAGAGTGACCACTATTGTTAAAGTCCGGGGAAGCATTTTATGTGACCCGACTCTAAATTTTCAACAAGGTTAAATAGAATGCGTCGGGACTCACGAGTGCATTTCATGTAGCGTGGCTCGCGATGTTGTTTTAAATAACCTTGAATTTTCCTTAAATAAATAAAAGCAATTTGAAAGTTTACGGCCCTCCAAATGTAGTTTTCTTTTAAATTAGAATTAGAGGTGAGCCTCCCCAAATAAAAATGCAAAGTTGCGGGGGCCTCATAAATGTATATATTAAAAATACTTGGACTTCGGGATGGGCCGTTTAGCGAATTGCATGGCCTTCCCCAAAAAAAATAATAACGCGTTAGTCACTTTAGGCGCGCTTTTAATAATTTACCTTCTTAAACTCGGGTGCACATTTATGTGACCCAAATCCAAATCTCAACAAAGTCAAAATGTGTTCACAACCACGGGTGCATTGATGTGAGGTGGTTTAAGACGCGTTTTCACGACGTTGCAATTCTTGTTAAAAATAATAATAAAAGCGGTCTAAAGTTAATAAAAGCACATAATTTACAATATGTATTAAAAAATTAGATATTTAGCCATTTATAATAGTTTAAGAGACCGTGCTAGAACCACGGGGTCCGGGGGTGCCTAACACCTTCCCTCGGGTCAACAGAATTCCTTACTTAGAATTTCTGGTTCGCAGACTTCACTTGGAAAGTCGAAAATTTCCTCTAGTTGGGATTCAAGATAAACCGGTGACTTGGGACACCAAAAGCCAAACTTTTTCCAAGTGGCGACTCTGAAATAAATAAATAATTCCATTTCGAATAATGTCACTTAAAATGGAAAAACTCCCTTATACATTTTATCCTTCGGGGTGGCGTGTAAAAAGGAGGTGTCACAACTCTGGCGACTCCGCTGGGGATACAAACCCAGAACTTCGGTTCATGGTTTAAGAATTCGAGCTTAGAATAAGTGTTATACTTGGATTTGTTTGATTTTTCTACATGTTTCATGCTAAATGTGCTAAATGCTTTACCTCTTTGATATTATCTGAATTGTATATATAAACTGTTACGAAACCCTTCTTTTCTCGTCTCTGGGGATGTGCTCACTAGTCGAGATTCCCTATTCTGTTAGTGTCATACCTTAAAGTAAGAAAGAGGCCGGACAAGTTACTAAGCTGGATGGCCTTTTGGTTCCCGGTACGTAGCCCCCCCGCCCGACTCGAGCTGTCTGCTTGGGTACACAGTCTAGAACATATACCCATGTTTTGAACTTAAAATAACTTGACCTCATGTCGGATCCCTAGTAGGAGCGCTTGTTTGCATCACGTGCATTTGACTTAGGGGACTCAACACAGGGGTTGGGCCCGTCTAGGAAAAGCAACCTGAAATAAAAAGACTATCCTGATGCATCCTACGTGCTACTTGCGCATCTGTTTATTTCGGCTTGCATGTTGACCGGCTTCTAGGATAGAGGAAGAAAATCAAAAAAAAAAGAAAAAAAAAGTGAGTGGTAGGTATTTAGAAAAATCTGAAACTCTACCGAAATTCTGAAAAAAAAGAAAAGAAAAGAAAAGCCATTTCAAAATGAGCCAAAATTTGCAAGTGTCATATTTTCCGTGTTCCGTCAAAACCTACCAAACTACGCGGGTCTGATTCTCACCGGATGTGAGATACGTAGGCAAACCTCATTGGTTCCGACCCCAATTTTTAAAAAATCTAAAAATATTTCCTTTAGTTCCTTCTTTAAAAGATTTCCTTAGAAAAAAAAAAGTAGTTTTTAAACTCAAACAAAAATGGTTTCCTTCTTTCTATTGGTTTGAATACGAAAAATCAAAACCCAAAACTACGGGTTTCCTTCACTTTGAAGTATTTTTCCAAAAAATAAAAATCTAGAAAAAATCAGAAACCAAAAAAAAAATACTCTTTAGATGTCTTTGTTTTTGTAGATGTCAAAAAAAAAATTTAAAATTGATAAAAATTAAAGTCCAAAAATATTTTTGCTTTTCTTTAGAAGCACTTTTGTAAATAAAAAGCTAAAAAATTCAAAATATTTTCTTAAAAGTCCCTCTTTCGAAAATTAAGAGGCAACTTCCACAACCCAAAAATATTTTCTTTGTTCCTTAGAAAAAGATAAAACAAATAAAAATTCAAACAAAAAGTTTTCTTTTTAATTCAAAAAATCCCAAAGTTCCAATCAAAAGAAAAGGAATTTTTAGAAGTCTTTCTTTCAAAAATAAAGTAAAATTCAAAAATCCAAAAAAAAAATACTTTTCTTCTTTTGAAGCATTTTTTTAAAAAAATCCAAAAAGAAACAAAAATAAAATAAAAAAATTCTTTTATTCTTTTAAAGCATTTTTAAAAAAAATTCAAAAATAAAATAAAAGAGTTAATTTACTTACTCCATTCCCAATCTTCTGAACTGCGCAAGATCTGATTCATGCGGGGTCATGATACGTAGGCAATCCCCATCGGATTCGATCATAGCCATAAAATAATTGAGTTAAAAAATTAATAAAAAGAAAAGAAAATTCAGTGAAAGAGAAAGAAAAAGTGAAAAAAGAGCGAAAAAAATGAAAGAGAAAAAAAAAGAAAAAAAAAGTGCCAAAAAATAAAAGAGCGGCAAAAATAAGATGAAAAATCAAGATTAATCAAAAAGAGGCAGAAATGAAGAAAAGAGGTACAAAATGAAAAGGGCTAGTTAAGGCCGGGATGAAACATGCAACCCGTTAAAACACATGGTAGAAGTGTTTCACTGTTTAGGTGCATTTCATCCCAACGTGCGATTTCCTATATGTTAAATGCCTCAAAACTAACAAGGTTGTGTGTGTGAGTAAATTAGACAGGTTCTGTTCATATGGTTGGTTTTGTTGGTATGCGGCGATGAATGCGCAACCTTGCTCGTGGCCACAACATTATCCACAAAACCGAGCTCCACCTCCCAGAAATGCCCATCCTTACCAAGCTCCATATAATACTCAACCAAATGATCCCCAATACAATCCTCGCCCAAGAAAGCCTTTCAGAAAGAATTAGTTCACCTCTATTGGTGAATCGTATTCAAGCTTGTTCCAAAAGCTAATCAGGCTAGATCTATTGCAGCAGTCGCCCTGAACCGGCCGAATCCCGATCCCCCTTCGCACCGAGCTGATGCTAGATGTCAATACCACTCTGGAGCAGTGGGACACAGTACGGAGGACTGTTTGACCCTCAAAAGGCAGTTGAAAATTTGATCGAAGCTGAAAGAATTGTCTTTCAGGATAAAGAAGCTCCTGATGTGGTGAACAATCTGTTGCATGCCCACAACAACAGGCCTATAGTCGGAATGATTTGTGAAGATGAGGAATTTGATCCGATACTGAAGGCCATTGCAACCATTGCCGAGACAATAGAAAAGCCGAAAAATGTTCGTCAAGCATGAAGGTTCCCCATCAGACGAGAGTCTCGGTAGCCAATCTTGCTATCCTTTCTGCGTCCGGATTATCTCAGGGTGTGATCCGGATGTTTTACTTTATTGTCTTACTTTCTGATGTAAACCCTTCTATCTTCAAAAATAAAAAAAAATAAAAAAATTAAAAAAAATCAAATGAAATTAATATTTCATTGTCCAAGAATGTCTTTTTTTTTAATCTTGTCAATTTTCTCACTCTCCTTTAGTTCTGTTAAATGCAGATTTCAATAACATGACATGCTTGCGGACTTCATGCTCGGATCCTAAAACGGTGTCAGACCTCAGAATAATGAATCAAGAATTGGGTCGTAATGAAGATTAGCATGAGGAAATAAAACAAAGAGTTGGAACAACTGAAGAAAAATTGGTTCCCGGATCGGAAAGGTCCATACACTGCAACAAGAGTATTGCCAAAAGAGTGCGTTGAACTTGGGACACAACGAAGAAATGTCCCCGAAACAACTGTCAATGCAAATGCAGTCAAAAGTTACTTTGTTTGATCATTCATATAGTTCTAATATTCTTCGGTTGGGATGACGAAGGCTTTCATTCTCGCTACCCAAACACTATCAACCCTTTGCAAACCCTTTGAGCCGGTTACCATTCTTTGACTACCCTCTTTGGAAACTGAAAGTGTCATTAAAAAAAAAGAAAAAAAAAGAAAGAAGAAGAAAGAATTGAAAAATGAAAAATGAAAAATGAAATAGAAGAAAAAGAAAAATTTAAAAAAAAAGAGAAAGAGGAGGAAGAAAAGACAAAGAAAATGAAATGAAAAAAAAGATAGGAAAAGGAAAGAAAAAAGAAAGAGAAAACGAAGCAAAACAGGAAAAACAGAAGAAAATCCAAAAACAAAAGTTCCCTGAACTACGTTCGACTTGATTCCGAAAGGATACGTAGGCAGCCTCTCTCTGGGGTTCAGTCACATCAAAATAAAAATTCAAAATCCCCCAAAAGTGAAACTGGGGCATAAGTTATAATGGTTCGGCGATGATCACGCCATAAAGGTTCCAAAGTTGTAACTCAATCCAAATCCTTTTTTACTCGAATCCTGTTCAAGTCCTTCCGATCAATCGGTGAGAATGTTTAAGGATCAGAGAATACAACTACTTGGACCTGATGCAATCCAAGTTGAAAAATAAAAATAAAATGAGAGAGTCTTATTGGTGAAAACCCACAGAGGCACCGTAAGGTGATGGTAAGTAGAGAAAAGACAAAACGAGAGAGTCTTGTTAGTGAAAACCCACACGGGCACTATAAGGCGATGGTGAGTAGAGAAATAAGAAAGGTCAGCTCATGAATACTCGTAAAAGGCGCCCCTGATCGAAAAGAGGATCCTCACAGCCATCGGCGCCGACAAAGTCCTGGCAAGGTTTCTCGAATTTTGAAGCAAAGTTGTGATGAATTTCTGAGAGTCGGACGGTTTATACAGATCAGGCATCCAGTCCAAAAGGCATGTCATGTTCATTGAAGTCCGCATGTACTCCAGATAAGTCCTTCTTTCCTTTCCCCGAAAGGGACGCTTCTTGTTTTTAAACTCATTCTCAATTCTATTGTTTGTTTTCTTTGAATCCCTCTTGGTCTAACACTGTTTCGAAACTGAGACAAAGAAAGGATGGCAAGACTGATTCACAGGGTTCTCATTTGGTGCGAGCTAAAGTGCAAAAAGATACCCGGCCTCAGCAGGTGCATCAAGTCGACTTCGACCAACCATGGTAGCCGATGCTTCGAAATTTGGAAGGAGAGAATCAAATTGAAGTGCCTATAAAGGCAAATGAAGTTGAAGAGGTTGAGTCCCACGTGGCTAACCGTCTCGACAAAGGTTTGGAAAGTGAAAGTGCCTCAAATGCTCTGAAATTGAAGTTGGAAGAAAGAAGCCAGAAATGAAAGGCCTATGAAGGAGAAACAAAGTTGGAAAAGGTTAAATCCCATGCGACTAGCCGTTGCAGCAAGTTTGAGGATCCAAAACATTCCCCGATGCTCCGAAAAATAAAAAAAAAAGAAAAGGAATGTCAGAAAGGAAAGGCCTGTGGAGGCAAATTAAAGTAGAAAAGGTTAGAGTCCCACCCGACCAACCGTCATGGCAAAATCTGGAAAAAACCAGAGGTTCTCAGGGCCTGATATGAAATTGGTCCCCAGGAAACGAGCTGTTGCAAATGAGATCTTAATCAGAGAAGCTGGGCCGGGATCAAAACCATCAAGGCCACAAAACCAACCACCGTTTCAAACTAGCAATTTTTCTTTGTTTGAAAAATTTGAAATAGGTGCAATCCAAAGCAACCGTGCAAGAAGCAGGTGCAATCAAAAAGGGAAAGAAATGCGCAAGTGCTATAGACAACTTTGCAGCAAGGAATAAACCCAAAAGGGAAGTTTCCTCCATATTCTTTCCTGTATTTTTACTAAAAAAAGAAAAAGAAAAAAAATGAAAATAAAAAGTAAGAAGAAAATTCAAAAATGATAGTTAGAATCTCCAATATCAATCTTTTATGCTTTTACCAACATTAGGGCCCCAATCCCTCAGTTGAGTTTTTAGACATAGGGCCTCCATTCCCTAGTCGTATTTTACCAACATTAGGGCTCCAATCCCTGAGTTGAGCCTTTTTAGACATAGGGCCTCCATTCCCTAGTCGACTTTAGCCAACATTAGGGCTCCAATTCCTGAGTTGAGCATTTTTTTCTTTAGCCAACATTAGGGCTCCAATCCCTAAGTTGAGCATTTTTTTTCCTTTAGCCGACATTAGGGCTCCAATCCCTGAGTTTAGCATTTTTTCTTTAGCCAATATTAGGGCTCCAATCCCTGAGTTGAGCGATTTTCCTTAGCCAACATTAGGGTTCCAATCCCTGAGTTGAGCGTTTTCCTTTTTAGCCAATATTAGGGCTCCAATCCCTGAGTTGAGCGATTTTCCTTAGCCAACATTAGGGCTCCAATCCCTGAGTTGAGCGATTTTCCTTAGACAACATTAGGGCTCCAATCCCTGAGTTGAGCATTTTTTCTTTAGCCAGCATTAAGGATCCAATCCCTGAGTTGAGCATTTTTTCCCTTTAGCCAGCATTAGGGCTCCAATCCCTGAGTCGAGCGTTTTACCTTTTGCCAACATTAGGGCTCAAATCCCCTAATTTGTTCCATCATAGATAAATACGATTCTTAAAAAAAAATTAGTTCAGATTTTTGTTGCAAATAACTCACGAAATTTTCCTAGTGAAAACTGGGGTAGAAGAATTTCATTCGTTTGTTTGTTTTGGTGTCTAAGCAAGTTTGACCTCGAAGCACAGGATTCGAGATGACCAAAAGAATGAGTCTCAATCCGAAATAAAGAAGAGAAGAAAAGAACAAAAAAGAAGTGAACTCAAAGTGCTGAAGTAGGAGAAGGACGGGGACTTCCCAAGATATGATTGAAGTCACAAGCTTCGCATGTCCCGCCTTGATCCAAAGTTTAAAAAAGGAACCAGTACCTACAGCTAACGAGCATCAAGATTCAGATCGGAGTCTGCAGGAAGACCTAGCCAAGACTCAAGATCATGCTTCAAGAGACTCATAGATAGGAATCTTGTAACTCGTAGCTGATAGGCATAGTTGGTCTTTTTAATTTTGATTTTGATGTAATAAACGGCACCGTGGACCGGAACCTCGACGGCACCTCGCTCGGCTCTCAACCTCGACACTCCATCGCCTCATTCACTTCTGAACTATACCTGACCTGATTCCCTTATAACCCGGGATATGTAGGCCGTCCAAAGCCAGGACTCGGTTGCGCCTTTTCTTTATTTTTTCTTCCTCTTTTTAAAAACGATATGGTCAAAAATTAGTCACATGGTTTACTTTATCTTTTCTTGAAAACTCTTCGTATTTCCGAGCAAAGAGGGGCAGCTGTTAACACCTAATTTTTGACCATATTTGAATTTTTATCTCACCAATACCCCATGATTTCCCTCACCTTCCCACTTCTACTCTTTACAACTCACATTTCCACTCATAACCCATTTTTCTCTTTATTCCTCATGCTTTGCCCCCATGCTTTGTCCCTTTTCCAACTCACCCACTGGACCACTCACCTAACACACTAACATATTCTTCTTTCCACTCACCCCCTTTATCTCATTTTTTGAGTTATATAACTCACACACGACATAATAAAGAGAAGGGGTTTTTCAACGGAGGCCCCCCATCTTCACGTCATCATCTCCAGCTCCTTCTTCCTAAAGAACAAAACCTAAACACCCAAACAGCCCCCTATCCGCGACCAGTTGCCAAACGACCACCCAAACGACCACCAGCTGAACCCACTTCACCGCTGCCCCGTCCCAAACGGCCACCTCCAGCGACCTCTTCCTCACGTCAAACGACCAGCAGCCACCTCGTCACCAGCTCCCCACTTCTAGGCTGACCCGTGTGCTTCTCTTCATACCTCTATACTGCTCAAAAACACACACATGTACAAAAAAAAAAAGAGAAGCTGAATAGACTGTTTCGAGCTCGACTTAAAACCACCATCCTTACGAGGTCTGTTTGAGATCGTTGTACGAAGTATCCGTTCGCTGGTTCCGCTCGTTTAACGTCGGCTGAATCTCCGGTCCGGAGTTGTCTTGCTACGATTGTTGTTGGTTGTGGACGAAAATTACTGATGAGCTTCGTGTCGCTTTTCTTTCATTTCCTTTTAAAATACAAGGTAGGTGCACTTCTAATTTTCTGATCATTGCTAGTTTCGAATGAATAAAATACTGGTTCGATTTGGCTCCAGTGTTTCCATGGCGTTTTGTTAAATCTGTTGGTTTACTTTGGACAAAAGAAGGAAATTTGATTGAACAATATTTTTGCACGCCTAAACATTAGGACCTTGATAGCTTTTGATTTAAATATTCTTTTCATTTAAAATTGAAGATTCCTCTCCCACTTGTTGCTCTTGACTAAGTGAACATTTGAATATTTTATTTACTTTATAAATAATTGGAACATTTCCTCTTCATGTTTCGTTGTTTTGTTTTGTTGAATCAAGGTTTGGTTTGTTTTGTTTAATATAGATTTGACATTATGAATACAAATGAATTAGTTAGCTAGTTTTTTTTACAGTGATGAACACATAGTTATGTTGGGTTAATAATTTTGGGTTAGATTTCATTTTATGAAGCGAGCCATAACAGTGATTGAGAAATGAATGTTGGGAATGGCTTTGATCTATCTTTCAATGCACAAATTGCTATGTATATAATTTTCTTTAAGAGTGACCGCTATTGTTAAAGTCCGGGGGTGCATTTCATGTGACCCGGCTCTAAATTTTCAACAAGGTTAAATAGAATATGTCGGGACTCATGAGTGCATTTCATGTAGCGTGGCTCGCGATGTTGTTTTAAATAACCTTGAATTTTCCTTAAATAAATAATAGCAATTTGAAAGTTTACGGCCCTCCAAATGTAGTTCTCTTTTAAATTAGAATTAGAGGTGAGCCTCGCCAAATAAAAATGCAAAGTTGTGGGGCCCTCATAAATGTATATATTAAAAATACTTAGACTTCGGGATGGGCCGTTTAGCGAATTGCACGGCCTTCCCCAAAAAAAATAATAACGCGTTAGTTACTTTAGGCGCGCTTTTAATAATTTACCTTTTTAAACTCGGGTGCACATTTATGTGACCCAAATCCAAATCTTAACGAAGTTAAAATATGTTCACAACCACGGGTGCATTGATGTGACGTGGTTCGAAACGCGTTTTCACGACGTTGCAATTCTTGTTAAAAATAATAATAAAAGCGGCCTAAAGTTAATAAAAGCACATAAGTTATAACATGTATTAAAAAATCAAATATTTAGCCATTTATAATAGTTAAGTGACCGTGCTAGAACCACGGGTCCGGGGGTGCCTAACACCTTCCCTCGGGTCAACAGAACTCCTTACTTAGAATTTCTGGTTCGCAGACTTCACTTGGAAAGTCGAAAATTTCCTTGAGTTGGGATTCAAGATAAACCGGAGACTTGGGACACCAAAAGCCAAACTTTTCCCAAGTGGCGACTCTGAAATAAATAAATAGTCCCATTTCGAATAATGTCACTTAAAATGGAAAAACTCCCTTATACATTTTATCCTTCGGGGTGGCGTGTAAAAAGGAGGTGCGACAGTTGTTGCCTTCACTTCTTTGTTGTTATCTTTCTAAGTCTTTCCAACTGACTTCTTATTAACTTGAAAAAAAAATTCATCAGACTAAGATGTTTATCATCTTAGGAGAAAAAACTCATCAGACTAAGATTTTTCATCTTCGGAGAAATAACTCATCAGACTAAGATTTTTCATCTTAGGAGAAACAATTCATCAGACTAAGATTTTTCATCTTAG
This sequence comes from Nicotiana glauca, assembly GCA_026770625.1. NCBI lineage: Eukaryota > Viridiplantae > Streptophyta > Magnoliopsida > Solanales > Solanaceae > Nicotiana > Nicotiana glauca. Next base: position 4,660 of record MU761829.1, on the reverse strand, counting down.
GAGAAACAATTCATCAGACTAAGATTCTTTTATCTTAGGAGAAATAATTTATCAGACTAAGATGTTTTCATCTTAGGAGAAAAACAATTCATCAGACTAAGATGTTTTCATCTTAGGAGAAAAACAATTCATCAGACTAAGATGTTTTCATCTTAGGAGAAAAACAATTCATCAGACTAAGATTCTTTCATCTTAGGAGAAAAATAATTCATCAGACGAAGATTCTTTCATCTTAGGAGAAACAATTCATCAGACTAAGATTTTTTCATCTTACGAGAAACAATTCATCAGACTAAGATTTTTGTCATCTTAGGAGAAACAATTCATCAGACTAAGATTTTTCATCTTTAGGAGACTAAGATTTTTCATCTTAGGAGAAACATTGCACTGCTTTGTTCTTGTTACATACAAAGAAAATTTTTGTTAGTTTTTGAAAATGATGGTCGGTTTTGACCTTCTTGCTGGGGATGATTTCCTCCTTCCCTTAACACTTTGTATTATCTTCTTTCTTCCTCAAATGGGCAGCTGAGTTCAAAACTACTTCCCTCAACACTCGTGTCGTCTTCCCTCGGATGTTGGGGATAACACTGCTGGGGAATTATTTACTTACCTGTTGGGGTTAATACTGCTGGGGAATCTCATTTCTTCCCCTTCTTTTGTTTTTCTTTTCTTATTCTCTTTTTGTTTTTCAAAACTACTTTTTTTTATTTTTATTTTCTCTCAACACTGCTGGGTATAAAAATGTTATCAGCTGGGGATAACACTGTTGAGGAGAACACTGCTGGGGGAATTTTGCTTCCTTCAAAACTGGTGCTTTATTCTTTCGAAAGCTGCTAGGGATGACACTGGCTTCTTGCTTTTTTGAACACAAGTTTCATCCTTTTTGTTCTGTCTGCTAGGGATACAACTCCTTTCATTTAAACTTGTTTTTTTCTTTCTTTCCATACTGCTTGGGATAATACTGGTTCAAAGACAACTTCCCTTTAAAACTGGTGTTATCTTTTTTCTTCCCCCAAGTGGATAGCTGTCTTCCAAAAAATTTTCCAAATAAAAGGAAAATTTTCTGCCCCAGTTTGATAATCTTCCTCGTGGCATGCCTTCCCATCAATGCCATTCCTTTTTTCCTGTTTTTAAATCAAAGAAAACTTGTTAGTTTAAAACGCGGTGGTTGGTTGTGATGCTCCTGCTGCGGATGGTTCTCCTCCTCTTTCCCTGCTCTGCGTTTCATTGTCAAAACTTGCTGGGGATGTTATTATTTGCTGGGATGATATTCCTGCTGGGGATAGTTTTTCCCTTTTATTGCTTCCCCGCCCTCCTTGACGACTCTTTATTCACAAGCCTTTCACCGTTGTTTTCCACTGGTATCCTGACCACCCAAACTCCTATGACAGTGACTCTACTTGAGGATCTTGCATGTTTTACTGATGAACCATTTTCTTCGTTCATCCTTGTCACTGGACATCCCCTTTCTGCTGGGGATATCCCCCCTTATTTTTGTGGCACATCTAGGGATGGGCATTTCCCCGACCTTTGAGTCTCACTGGCCTTGGCCTTGAGGTCATTAACCTTCGCTTTTTGATGGAGGTATCCTCCGTGACATTGATCCACCCCTTTGTCAATTTCCTCTTGTTGGGGAATATCCTTCGGGACACTGGCCTTGCGCTTGTTCCCTCCTGACTTATACCACTTGAGTGTACCAATCAGATCCTGTCTTGCATAATTGGGAAGCTGATGGCAGATTTTGAAGTCATTTCTCACTTGTTTTGACCAAACAGACTCTACTGGGGAAATTTTTTGATGAAAAGGGACAGAATAAAAGACAAAGGAAAGAAATGACTCTCTAACAAGAGAAACTAAAAAACCTATCAAACGCGAATACCGACTCTAATGGTCATAACATGCACATATGACCTATCCTCCGTCGTCAATCATCTTTCAAGATCTTCATTTGGTGATTACCCATCTGATTCTCACCCTTATTTGACTTGCAGTGACCGAAGGTTTTCACTATCAAGCCTCTCTCATTTTGGTTTTTCTCTGAGCTTTCATCGCCTTATGGTGCCTGTGAAGATTTTCACCGATAAGACTCTCTTATTTGTATTACTTTTCAGCTGGGGATTGGGGTGTTACCGCTAAGACTCTCTCATATTTCTTTTCTGTTGGGGATCAGAGTCTTTTCTGTTGGTAATCAGAGTGTTATGTTCTGGTAAGATTCTCTCATTTGCCTGACTTGGTCTCTTTTGAAGATTGGTCAAAAGGTCTTTCTTTGGACCGTAATATGCCAGTTTCTTGCTTGGGGATTTTTTTGATTTTTTGTTACACTATGACCGAGCTGTGAAGCGCCTACGTATCCTCTTTGAGGAATCGGGTCCAACGTAGTTCCCACCTGATTTTCTTATCATTTATTACTATTTTTTCTTTTCTTTTTCTTTTTCTTTTTCTTTCCTTTTGTTTTCTTTTCTTTTTGTTGTTTTGTTTTTTTTTTTCTTTTTCTTTTTCTTTATCTTCCACGTTTGTGTTTCTAATTTTTGCTACTGATTTCGAAGGAGGGGTATGAAAGAAATCAAATAAGGCTCAAAGGGTTAGCAAAGGATAATGTGTTGATTAAATCCTTGTAATAAATTGTAGCTTTGATAATTCAGTAGATCTTCTATGAAACTAGTAATCACACACATTTAGCCTTCACATATTAACACACAAATGCCTTAATGACTATCTGATGTATCATTTGCTAGTTTAAGCCTATTCAAATTAGCTAGTTTGTTTGTGTTGCATCCTTAAATTTCTCCATAGCCTGCTAATGCCTTTCCTTATTATTAGTGCTTGAAGGCATTTAGCCTGATTTGGATCAATTTCAATGTTATTTTGGTCAGCGTTTGGGCTCAGCTTAATGTTCAGGAATGAACGGCCCGTTTCAAACAATTGTGGCTTCAATAGGCCCAGTTTTGATACGCATGCTCATGCGAGCTTGGCCAGACCAGATCTTCTTTATGCACGTCTGTGCTTTGTCCCTTCCTTGGGCCATCTTCAAGGCCCAAAAAGATGTGAGAGTTCATAAACCAAATTGAAATAGCTCCTAAATAATAATTAACTAGGATTTTTCCTTCATTTTAGAGATGAAATTAAATAGATAATTGTAATTATTTTTAACTTGGCCTTTTAATAAAATGATGAGCCTCGCCTCGCCAAAACAAATACATAATTGCAGGGCCCTCAATAGATGGTCAATTCAAAATACTTAGAATTAGGAGGACTGTTTATCGAATTTCACGGTCTTTCCCAAAGTTAATAAGCACGTAGTCACTTTAGGCGCGTATGTTAGTAATATTACCTTCTTAAAAACGGGTGCACATTTATGTGACCCAAATCCAAATCTCAACGAAGTCGAAATGTGTCAAAGGCCACGGTCGTACTGGTACGGCGTGGTTCGAGATGCGTTTTCACAATGTTGTAATTCTTGTAAAAATAAATAATAATAATAACAATAATAGCGGGTTACTAATAAAAGGCACATAAAATAGAACATATATGGAAAATCAGATAAAATCAAATACGATAGTTGAGAGACCGTGCTAGAACCACGGAATCCGGGAATGCCTAACACCTTCTCCCGGGTTAACAGAATTCCTTATCCGGATTTCTAGTTCGCGGACTGTTAACAGAGTTATATTTTCCTCGGTTCGGGATTCAACCGGTGACTTGGGACACCATTAATCTCCCAGATGGCAACTCTGAATAAATAAAAATAAATCTCATTCTGACTGTCCTTTAAGTGGAAAAACTCCTTTACGCCCTTCGTGGGGTGTATTAAAACTCGTAAAAAGGAGGTGTGACAGCTCTGGCGACTCTGCTGGGGATAAGAAACCCAGAACTTCGGTTCGGGGTTTAAGAATTCGAGCTCGAAATAATTGTTGTATTTGTTTGTATCTGATTTCCCTATATGTTCATGATTAATGTGCTAAATGTTTACTGCTTTGATATTATTTGAACTGTATATAAACTGTGCCGAAAATCCTTCTCTTCTCACCTCCGGGGATGTGCTTACTGGTTGAGACTCCTTATTCTGTTAGTTNCACGTATGACTTAGGGGACTCAACTCAGGGGTTGGGTCCGTCTAGGACAGGTATCCAGATATGAAATGACCACCATGCATTTTACGTGTTGCATTTATTTGTCTCGGGCCATCATCTTGACCGTTTAGAAAAAAAGAGAAGAAGAAATTTTTTGTGAAATTGATAAAAAGGAGAAGAAAGAAAAGATAATAGTAATTGTTTAAATTTTAGAAAAACCGATACCCAAGTACTGTCGAAACTCTGCCGAAATTTTATAAAAAAAAAGGGGTTGAAAATAGAAAGATTTTTTATTTTTAAATGATTCGTTTTAACTAAAGCAAAAAGAAAATATAAAAAGAGTTTTTAGGGTTCTTGCAAATAAATTTTTTTTTTGTTATTTTGTTTTGTTTTCAAAAATCAAAATATATAGTTTGTTTTGTCAATAAAATTGAAAATGAAATTTTTGCTTTAAAATATTTTGGTTATTTGATTTTGCCGAAAATTAGAAAAAAAGGGGGTTTGTTATAAAATAGTTTGCCCGAACTACGCTGGTTTGATTCTCACCACGTGCGAGATACGTAGGCAACCCTTGACGGGTCCAACCACAC
>MDKF010312285.1:0-14908 GCA_026770625.1 Nicotiana glauca | reverse complement strand
AGTTTTAAAGGATTGTACTCAACTAAACCAAACTATGGATATTCATATTTAAAACTAATTTGAAGTCAAGTGTCACAACTACAACTACGTCTCCATAACCAACAAATCATAATGTCTCACAGCATAGAAAGCAACTCATAGATCCTCCCCAAATCACCAACAAGTTCAATAACAATCGAATCAACCTATCCCTCAACAATACAACTCGGGGCCAACCAAGCTAACTCAAGTTAAATACGTAGCCACCTCGGCCTGCCAATGAACTCAATGTCAAGAAGCCTGAAGTTGCTCCTTCCACTACTATAACTCCTGTCGGAGCCGTACGATACAATGCCCGACACCAAATAAATACTGCAATCCACAATCTCGCCCGGCGACATGCCCGGCCATAAGAAACGCATCCGAAAAAGTCTCTCAATACCAAAACTGAATCAATGGTAGAAACCTCTGCACTGACATCAATCATGAAGGCCCAATTAAGAAAAGTAATCCTTCCCAGTCGTCCGCTGGTCTTTGGAATACAACCACTCTGCTAGAACATAATCCGAAACACTCCTCCACGCAACCTGTGGCATTTTCTGACATAACCCACAGCACAATAGTCTAGAATAACCCAACACTGAGAAAAACTAGTCTACACCCCAATATCATATCCAAAATCTAATATACCAAGCAAAGAAAGATCCACTCGGGCTTCCAAGTCCCAATAGCCGCTAATGGTACCAATACACATGACCCGCAACCACTACACAGTCTGTACCTGAGAACTCCCAGTCTCCAACTCCATATAGCACACGAATCACTGTACCTGATCCCCAAATTCCGCAGTATGAATACATATTACACCTCGAGTATCCAAATCATTCCATGAAAGATATTCTAAAATTCCCCTATGCCATCAAACAAACTCAGATATCAGCAGTCGATCTAGCAGAAAAGTGCCGCAATACTACCGAAATATCATCAGTCTAAACACATTACCCCTTTCCGAGACAAATACTCTCGTCAAATCACTTCCAATTAGCAGTATCATTTCCTTCGTTATCTGAGGCTACTCTTTACTTAAGAGTTTTATGAACTTCTTTTCAGAACTGAACTGTAACTCACCTAGCCAACAACTTCCACTGATCCCATTTGGAAGAAAATCATTACACATTCCATGCTTCGCATACCCATAGAAAATATATTCATCGCCAAACCACGGTAAAACCCAACAAGAACATCTCTGCCAATTCCATTTACACAAGCTAAACAGCCAGGATTGAATCCTGCTATCCAAACCAAGCTAAGTAAGCTGTCAGAACTCAAAAGCTTTGTCGCACAATACCTGTAAGGCTCATTACCTCGAACACATACAAAGAATTAATCATACCCTTACCATACCGATTCGGTCTACTATCAAGCTATTCCATCTATTTAATTTTCCTTCTGATTCATGATCAACTTGATATCCCCTCTTGTTGTAGCACCACAATGCCTCAACCCAAGTTCACTGCACGAGACCCAAGCACAAGACCACACTGTCAAAGACCCATAGTCCACTGAATACTCTCTCAAATATTCCCAGAAACACCACATTCCCAAAATAATCTACTCTGCTATGAAGAACTTCCTGTGAATCCAAATTCGTTACCTTTATTTTCCTGATATTGATGCATTGAATCCCATAATTAACATAAAAATACCACAAGTCTTGACATTTTTCAATGAAACACATTCTCTAACCACATACACGACCTTAAGGCACCTGATTGTTACATGTAGAATCTTGAACACGTTGAATTCTCGAGAGTCATCTACTTCATATTCGAACTGCAATTTACCTGCTCAAACAGACATAACCATTCATGCCTCATTAGCACTCTGACACCGCAGGACATGATCTCATTCCAATACAACCAAACAACTTCCTTCTCTTTACACTAAGCATTCTTTATCAACAACAGCTCAAGACATCCTATTATTTCCACACATCTACGAAGTACCATATAACCTTTGTCAAAATTTTGCTTCACTCGTGCCATCCTCGGCTCAATTTCTGCAACTAGAACTGATCCGCCAGCATTTCTCGAAACGAAACCAACATAGCACATGACCGTGCAATCAACTAATCAACAGCAACCTCCCCAACTTGGCTTGAAGCCATATATCAGGACACACTCAACAACTCATAACACTTTTACTCTAATGATACCACAATGCCATAGTGAGATTAAACTCAATTCATCTACAAGTTTGTGAAAACACAGATCATCTAGTACCGTAATCCCCTACAAATCTCGCATTCATCCCCACATCAGTTGAGTCCACTCGCTTAGGCGACCCAAATTTTCAAATTTCAACACATACCCTTCAATTACACATGAGATTTCTAACATACACATAAGGATCATACCACTTAAGAACACTCCGCAGGAGATAACCCACCTGTTTCGCCTCAATTTAACATTTCTGCATACCCCCTACCATCATATACATTACACAGTCATTTAGCCTTCCTGGGTCTGAACTCATTCCTCCACATGTAATGCACTTCACTCCCCAACTAGGGGACACAAAAATATTCTTCACGCTCCCATATTCGGGCTACACATCAAATCACAATAGGAATCGAATCACTTAACAGTTCATCTATTATCCAGTAGACTTCTTCGTCACTACCAAGTCATATAGATATATCTCGCAGTACTAACATACTCATCACATGAATACCAAACCGCCATTCCGGCTAATAGGGACAATACCGAACATATAAGTTCAAAACACTTGCTCACACAATCAGCACCTCGGTGCTCAAGCCATAGGCAAAGATCCGGCCTCAAGTCCTCCAGACTGGCCCAACATCAAACTCACAGAGATCATATCTTGCCCCTTGATCGGGGAATTACAAGCCATCAAGGCACATCTGACACTGAGCTCTCACGTGCGCATACAGACGTGTGGAAGGAATTTCAAGAGTTATATCTCAAGCTGAATCAAGTACGCACGATAAGAATTCCAAGAAAGTGAAGTTTTCCTAAAGGTTCTACAGCCTCTCGAGGATAAATACAAACATCTCCATACCGATCCGCGAGACTCTACTAAACCTGCTCATGACTCGCGAGACCTAGTAACCTAGGCTCTGATACCAACTTGTCACGACCCAATTCCCTAACTAGTCGTGATGGCGCCTCTCGTGAGGACAAGGCCAGCCAGCAGAACAACAACGCCTCTTTCGAGATTATTAAACATAAATGATTAGATAAATACAACTACATGACAATAATAATCGATATTTACAACCCAACACAGCCCGACCGGGGTGTCACAAGTCACGAGCCTCTAACGAAGTCTAAACAATGCTACAAGGCCAATAATATACAAACAAAATCTGGAATCAAAAGACAGAGTCCGGTGCCGCGAACGCTGGCGGTCACCTTGTTCAGCTACAATAGCAATACCTTCAACCAGCTCAAACCCGCTACCGGGTGAATAATACATGCATCTGCACGTGAGGTGCAGGGAGTAAAGACGGTACTCCAACTCAGTGAGTAATAAAAGTAAATAATAACTAAGCAGCAAGAAATCACGTAAAGCAACCAACATACTGTACAGAAGCCGGGTACAATATTCTGAGAAAATAGTAAAATTTGTGAAATCTTTAGAAATACCTTGGCTTAGTTCAAATCTTTTTTGAAAGTGATCTTTTCAATAATTACGAAAATGGTTTCGAACAGTCAGTGCTGATAAGCACAGAAAAATCCGCCCCTCGGGCACAATTACCACAGCATAATAGGTAAAAATACAAGTAAATATGCAAGATGAGCGCATCAAAGTTCGCCCCTCAGGCAATATTTCAAAAATAGTTTTGGACCCTCGGACATAATTTATGTTCCTGGTCAGTCATTGTTACTTGACCGGTCAGTCATTGTTACCTGACCAAAAACGTGTGTTACAGTGCCATTGTTACCACTGGTCAGTCATTGTTACCTGACTGGTCAGTCATTGTTACTTGACCAAAACGCGTATAACAGTTCCATTGTTACCACTATCTAAAATTTGTCCTAACTAGATGGGTACCCGCGCTCACTGTGGGTGTGCAGACTCCGGAGGGGCTCCTACATCCCAAGCGCTATCAATAAAGCCTGAAAGCCTGAACATATCAATATGAGGCCGGAAAGCCTGCTCATAATACACTCGAGGCCTAAAAGCCTCCTCACAATACACTCGAGGCCTGAAAGCCTCCTCACAATACACTCGAGGCCTGAAAGCCTCCTCACATCACTCAACATATCCTCACATATGGCCTTCATCCTCAATCAATCCAAAAATAATCATAAGCCCCTCGGGCATCAGTAAAACAATAATGCTCAGCTCAAACAATGGTTCAATATCAGTTAAAAACTCAAGGTTGAGTAAAAATATAGCTGAGTTCATGAAACAGTGTAATTCAAATGGACTGAATTCAAATAATATTTCAAATAGTGAGGAAAACAGTGATGATAGCTCACAATGAGTTTAAACAGTCGGCAATAAGCCCATGTCATAGTGAAAAACGACAAGTCATAGTGAAATACGGGTAAAATCAACAATCGGGACGGACCAAGTCACAATCCCCAACGATGCTCTACCCCACGCTCTCTATCCGGCATGCAAGTCACCTCAAAATAGCACTATGGGTGCAAATCTGGGGTTTCAAACCGTCAGGATATCATTTACAAGTATTACTTACCTCGAACTGGTGAAATCTCTAGCTCGTGATGCCCTTGTCCCTCAAACCGAGCTCCACGCACATTGAATCTAACCAAAATTAGAGCGAATACATCACAATATGCTAAGAGAAAAATACCCAATCGAAGACAATCGAAATATAGCAAAAATCTCGAAACTAGCAAAACCTGAGCCCCGGGCCCTGAAAAATTTCGAAATTCACATCACCAGATTCCTCGTCTCGCCACGAGTCTGTACATATCAAATTTACCAAAATCGGAGTTCAAATGCCTCCTCAAATCCCAAATTTTCATTTCAAAAACCAGGCCCTAGTTCTTCGAATTTTTACCCAAATTTTCAAGAATTAAAGGTTGATTCTTCAATAAAATAGCGTTTCTAGGTCACGAGACTTACCTCCAATCAATTCCCATCAAAATCCTCTGCAATTTCTACCAAAAAGCTCTTAAGGTGGTCAACAATGGAGGAAATAATGAATGGACTCGCGGATGAAATAATATAAAAACCCTTCTGTTCTCCCAGATTTAACCCTACGCGAACGCGGTCAAAACCCTCGCGTTCGCGATGAACAAATTTTGCTGACCATTATTTAAGCTTACGCGAACGCTGCTCCAAGCCCGCGAACGTGATGCTTCATGACCCCCTGCTACGCGAACGCGATCCCCATAGCGCGAACGTGATCCCTATAGCGCGAACGCGATCCCTATAGCGCGAACGCGATCCCTATAGCGCGAACGCGATTCCCAAGCTCCTCTCCCTACGCGAACGCGGACACCATGTCGCGAACGCATTGAACAATCTTGGTAGGGCCCCAGGCCCCTTCTACGTGAATGCGTGGCCACCCCACCCGAACGCGATGGTCTAAATGTTTTCCCTTCCGCGAATGCATGCCTACAGACGCGAAAGCGAAGACCAATTTTGGTCTGCAACAACTGGGCAATTTTTTGCAACAATTCAAAGTTCAAAACCTCCTTTTGGCCATCCGAAATTACCCCGAGGCTCCCGGGACCTCAACCAAAGGCACAAACATATCCCAAAACATCATACGAACTTTTTCCAATCATCAAAACACATCCAACAACACTAAAATTATCAATTCACATCGGATTCAAGCCTAAGTTTCTTCAAAACTTCCGAAACACGCATTCGATCAAAAATCCTACCAAAACACCTCCGAATGACCTGAAATTTTACGAGCACATCAAAAATCACTTAACGGAGCTACTGCAACTCTCAGAATTACATTCCGACCCCCTGATCAAAATCTCACCTACCAATCGGAATTCGCCAAAATACTAACTTCGCCAATTCAAGCCTAATTCTATACCGAACCGCCAAAACCAATTCCGATCGCACTTCTAAGCCACAAATCACCCCATTAAGCTAACCGAATCACTAGAAACCACATCTGAGCCCTCTAACTAAATAGTCAACTTCCGGTTGACTTTTTCCAAAATAAGTTTTCCTTAAAGAGACTAAGCGTCTCATTTCTTATCAAAACCAATCCAAATCAAATCTAACACACCACATACCGATAACAAAACATGAAGAAGCATAAAATGGGGGGGGCGGAGTGGTAACTCATGAGACGACGGGTCGGGTCGTCACATATTTGTATAGCCTTCCAAGACTGGAACTGTTTTATCAGTTCCCTTACCTTTTCCAAATATTGCTGCATCCTTACCTCCCTGGCTGAGTCCCCAGCATTTGATTAACCACGAGTTGAGAATCACTTTTGATCACCACCTGGCTTATCCCAAGTTCTCGTGCCAATTCCAGACCTGCAATTACAGCTTCATACTCTACTTCATTATTAGTTACGGAATGACATTTAATAGCTTGCCTAATAGTTTCTCCCATGGGTGGTACTAAAACAACTCCTCAGCCTGCACCCTTAGTGTTAGACGATCCATTAGTGAATAAAGTCCATACTCCTGGATTTGCTCCATTAAGTACCTAAACTTCTTTTTCGGCTTCCAATTGCATTCCTTGGCTAAAATCACCCACGAAATCTGCCAGTACTTGGGATTTTATTGTTGTTCTGGGTAGATACGTGATTTCATACTCACTTAATTCTATAGCCCATTTAGCTAACCTTCCTGACAGCTCATGTTTATGTAGAATATTATGTAAGGGAATGCAGTTACTACAGCAATTGGGTGACATTGGAAATATGGTCTCAATTTTCTAGATGCCATGATTAAAGCTAATGCTAATTTTTCTAATTGTGGATAACATGACTCCGCATCTAACAAAGATTTACTAACATAATAAATAGGAGATTGTTTACCTTGTTCTTCTCAAACCAATACTTCACCTACCGCAACTTCTGAGACTGCAAGGTAGATAAAAAGTCTTTCCCCAACCTTAGGTTTTGCTAACAGTGGTGGGTTTGCCAAATATGTCTTCAAGTTCCTAAGTTCTTGTTGACATTCTTCATTCCACTCAAAGTGATCTTGTTTTTTAAGGGCTGACAAAAACTTGAAACGTTTTTCTGATGACTTTGAGATGAATCTTCCCAAGGCCGCAATCCTTCCTGTGAATCTTTGAACTTCTTTTTTGTTTGAAAGTACATCAGGAATTTCTTCAATAGCTTTAATCTGAGCTGTGTTCACTTCAATACCATGGTTAGAAATAAGAAAACCCAAAAATTTTCCTGATGCCACACCAAATGCACATTTTTCTGGGTTCAATTTCATATTATATTTTCGTAAGATTCTAAATGCTTCAGATAAATATGATAGATGATCCTCTGAATGTTGAGTCTTAACTAACATGTCATCTGTATAAACTTCCATGATCTTACCTAAATGTTCTTGAAACATTCGAGTAACTAACCTCTGATACGTTGCACCAGCATTTTTAAGACAAAAAGGGCATTACTTTATAACAATATGTCCCCTTGTTCGTTATAAAAGATGTTTTTTCCTCATCTTCTGGATCCATTTTGATTTGGTTATAACCTGAGTATGCATCTAAAAAACTTAATAGTTCATGTCCTGCAGTAGCATCAATTAACTAATCTATATGTGGTAAATGAAAAGAATCCTTCGGACAGGTTTTATTAAGATCAGTGTAATCCACACATACACGCCACTTACCATTCTTCTTAGGAACCACAACAATTTTAGCCAACCAGTTAGGATACATTACCTTACAAATTGACCCTATTTTGAGCAATTTTTGAACCTCTTCCTGAATCACTTGATTCTTAAAAGCCCCTTGCTTTCGTTTCTTTTGCTTGACTGGGGGATATGATGGGTCTTCATTCAATTTATGAGTCATGACCTCCGGTGGTATTCCTGTCATGTCAGAATGGGACCAAGTAAAATAATCTGCGTTAGCTTTTAAAAATTCAATTAACTTACGTTTTACCTCTGGGCTGAGATTTACTCCTATATACACTTTCCTCTCGGGCCAGTGTATAAATAAAATCACAGCCTTTAACTCTTCAATCGTCATTTCAATGTTCTCGTTTTCCTCTGGTTCTTGAATAGTGTCACGCCTTGAATCCACGTCTGTGTTTCCTTCTTCAGTTAAGGTCGAAGTTGCTCCCTCCTTAACTGAATTCTGTAACTGCTATTTGGCTTCGCTTTGAACAGTTGAATCTGCAACGAAGTTTATACTCCTGGATGTTTGTTGATCACCTCTGATCTGGAAAATTCCCCATGGTGAGGGAAATTTAATAACTTGATGCAACGTTTACGGTACAGCATCCATATCATGGATCCATGGCCTCCCAAGAATTATGTTACAAGCTATTTCCAAATCTACCACCTGGAACTTAGTATCTTTGACAACACCTTCTGCAAAGGTGGTAAGGATCGCTTCGCCCTTGGTTATGACATTGGAATTATCAAACCCTGACAAAGTATATGCTTTTGGAACCAACTTGTCCTCAGCTTGCATTTCGCGTAACACTCGTATCAAGATAATATTTACTGAACTACCTGGATCAATCAGAACACGTTTGACATTAGTATCATGTACGAGTAATGATATTACCAATGCGTCGTTATGTGGAGTCATGAGGCCTTCTGCATCTGTGTCGCTGAACGTGATATTTTCCTCCTCCAACATATGTCGTAACCGCTTTCTATGAGTGATCGTCATTTTGGATATTTTATTGGTTGTAGTATATGAGACACCATTGACATCTTCTCCTCCACTTATAATGTTGACTATCCGTTTCGGAGAGGGCGGCTTCGGGGGCTCCTGTCTATTTTTCATATATGCTTGTTTACCTTTCTCACTGAATAATTCAGTGAGATATCGTTGCTTTAACAAATGATCCACCTCACTTTGTAGAAATCTGTAATTTGCGGTTTTATGCCCGTGATCATTATGGAATTCACACCAGTGATCAGGGTTTCTTCTACTTGGGTTTGATCTCATCTCCTTCGGCCACCGTACCTTATCTCCCATGCCTCTTAAAATAGCCACGAGCTCGGAAGTGGTTACATTAAAATTATAACCACCAAACCTTGCTTTCAAACTCCCATCATCATCTCGCTGTCCACGTGTGCCTCGATCATTGCTGAACCTTGATGAAGATCCTGATTCTCTATGTCTGGGCTTATGATCGTACCTTTCTTATTTTGACCTTGAGTCTTTAACCACAGGTCCCATATAAGGATCGTACCTATTTTTACCGGATCTCCTTTCATTGTCTACACGCCTTGAACTTGTTTTCTCTTCTGTTTTCGGTCGTAAGATAATATCTTCCTCGATTCTCATCTTTATGCTATACCTGTTGTAGACGTCATTCCACGTTGTTGCTGGGAATTCCCGAAGGCTTTCTTTGAGTCTCCTTGTGGCTTCTGAACTTTTCTCATTCAGATTACTAGCAAAAGCTATGGCTGCACAGTTGTCAGGTACTCGTGGTAGCAACATTCTTTCTCGTTGAAATCTATCTACAAATTCCCTCAATAACTCGGAATTCCCTTGCTTGATTTTGAAGATGTCCTCCATCCTCTTTTCAACTTTTTGAGCTCCCGAATGTGCTTTAATAAACAAATCTGCAAGCTCGGCAAAAGAATTTATAGAATTTTCAAGTAAAAGAGAATACCAGGTTAAAGCTCCTTTGGTGAGTATTTCACCAAATTTTTTGACCAGGACTGATTCGATTTCTTGCTTAGTCAAGTCATTCCCTTTGACACCTGTGGTTAATGCAATGACGTGATCTTGTGGGTCTGATGCTCCATCGTACTTTGGAATATCAGGCATTTTAAATTTCTTCGGAATTGAGAGGGGGGCGGACTTGGCTTCCATGGTAATTGAGAATATTTGTCTATGTCCTCTCCTTTGATCACGGGCGGCACCCCAGATATTTGTTCTATGCGTTCATTTTGCTCCTTAAGCCGTTTCTGCAAGGTTAGTACGAGATTTTGTAAATCAGAATTAACTTGATTACCTGGGTCTCCTTCTTGCATTTCATTAGGAGTTCCTCCACTTCCTGAATTAACTAGTCCAGAGCGGAGGTTCTCTAGAGTGTTATTGTTTGGAGCTGGTGTTGGCGGGGCTACAGGTAACTGGTTAACAAAGGCTTGAAGAGCTTTGCTAACTTGAGAAGCAATTATTTTTTGCAACGCCTCATTCATATCTTCGACATTGTTGAGTTGATCTTGTTCATTTGCCTGAGACCCATCGGGAGCGCCTTCACGAGATCATCGTGGGGAGCCTCGTGGAGAACCTTGTGGTGAATCTCGTGGATAACTTCCTTGAAGTTGTTGGTTTGTCTGAATTTCTGGAAGTCCTGGGGTGTTGTCGTTGTTGTTCGACATGATTGATGTGAACCAAGAAAATCAAGTAGAAATAACGTTGATTATCAGATTCTCGGTAACGGAACCAATTTGTTCAACCAAAAAATGAATTTCTAGTCGAATCTAGAAAATAGAAGAATCGGGTTATTGATAATCGAAAAATAAATAGAGAAAAGAATTTTCAAGTATTCAGATATGAAAGCTTGTAAATCAAAGTATATCTCAATGATGGGCCTCTTTTATCGATTACATATCTCTCATTTTATAGGTCTCTTGGAGAATATCTGTAAATGTACGTTACATCTGAGCCATAATGAGGCTATTATGAATATTTAATGACATTAAATGCTGCATTACATAATCATTACATTAAATACAAATATTCTTTAACGGCTCCGGTATTTATTTCTCTTGAAAAGATGTATCTATATCCTCTTATTCGACCATGTTCTTTATCCTTTCCGTATCTCGTGCGTATTCATGTTTAAATAGAGGCGGTGCTTCCGGGCCTCTTACCTCGTACCTCCTTTGTGATCCCGCATCTCTTTTATCCCGCACCTAATCTGTGATTCCTTGACCAATTGTGACCTTTTGATAATTCCACGTGCCACGCTTTATCACCATTCATTTATGCACATATATTTCCCCAATACAATCGCTTCAAGAAAAAAATTAAAAAACTAAGTGGAAGTCAAGGAATTTTATTACTTCAAATTGGCACCAGATGCTTATGTCTTCTGTAGAACTCCAAATATCGTCAATCTAATCCTACATAGGTTTAATGGGTAGATCCCAATTTAAATACATAAGAGATATCGAGGACGTGTTGGCCTAGATTTATGTTCACGAGACTCTTGGTCTTTCGAATCCCTTCAAAAATTTCACTAGCAAATGTGAATTTAATTTTTCTGTGTTCAAAGGGGTAAATTACTATTTTGTATTAAAAATTAAATTGTTCAAAGGGTAACAAGGTCTTCCACATTTGATTGGTATTAAAGTAATTCAGCTTTTAACTTAAAGCTTCATACTTAAAATATAACTAGTATTTACATATCAGTATTTACATATATATATATATATATCCTAAAAAAATTGATTGAGCTATAAATTAAAAATTAAATTACACGTACAATTAACATAATTAAATATTCATAATACTACCTCTAGCAGAATACGCATATGTAAGAATCAATCTGCAAAATATCACAAAGCGATGTCCAATTCATTTATTCTAGTAAGTAAAAAATTGCACAAAACGCCAATACAATAAATATGCAACAAACAAAAAGCATAAAGCCAAAAATCCAACAAAAGGAATTAAAGCAAAAGTAGAAAGAAAGAAGAAGACAAACATATCATATATAATAAACTATTGTGGTGAATTCTTCCAATACCTTTCTCCAGAATGCCTAAAAATAGCACAAATACTCTCACTCGTTAGCAAAAATTCTTAAAAAATCACATAAAAGTTGAATCTTGAACAATCTGAAAAAGAAACTAACTTGCTGAACTTGAAACTGAACCTTTTGTCACTTCAGAATGGGAGAAACTCATAAGCAAAAAAAAATGATCTATGAGAGAAATGATTCAAAGGGACTTCAATAATTTGAAGGGATTCTAAAAATGCAGTGTAATTTCTGAAAAGAAATGAGAAAAATAATTGATCAATGAGAATTAATAAAAAGAGGTAAGCTGAAAAGGCTACAATTTATTACTAATAAAGAGTAAGATAAAATTCACACATTATATGAAAAGGCTACATGATATACCTAGCATATGGGAGTAGTTATTAGAAGATGAAAAGCTCTTCCAATTAAGTACACGCCAACATTAAGTAGCTATAATTAATCACTAGATAATTTTACTTATAGATTGAGGGTAAATTGGTCGTTTAGCTTTTAAAGGATATTTTAGTAAATCAACTTCACATTAAAGGGCTTCTCGCTTATAATATAGTATGATATGATGATATGATTGTCACGACCCCAGTTCGCCCTCCATGAACATGTTGTGATGGCATCTAGTCCCTATAACTAGGTAAGCCTAACAATGCGGAAAACAACATAGCTTGCGGAATAATTAATTAAAAACTGAACAACTAAAAGAAAACTGTATATAAATGCCGCTCGACATATACAACTCAATAATGCGGAAGTCTACAATATCACCCCAAAATTCGGAAACTCACGGGATCACAGGCTAACGGAAAGTAAATACATAGCTCTAACGCCAGAATGTCTAAAATGAACAGTAGGAAAAGGAAAAAGCTAACTGCTAAAGCTAGAATAAGAAAGAGACTCCAGGTCTGCGGATGCGGCAAATGTACCTTAAAATCTTCGCTAGATCTCTCCGCCTCGAGGATGATACGCTTGGGCAGAGCTACCTGGATCTGCACATGAAACATATGCGCAGAAAGGGCATGAGTACACCACAGCGGTACTCAGTAAGTGCCAAGCCTAACCTCGGTTGGGTTGTGACGAGGAAGGTCAGGGCCCTACTGAGATAAAACAATACAAATGATAGGATAAGAAAAACAATATAGATAAAGTCTACAACGAGGATCTAGACAGGATAAAGAAGGAATACAGTAATAGAAAGCAGAAATAAGGCAATACAAGGAAATGCTGCTCACAACAAGAATGATAAACGGGGATCTCTTGGTATCCCGAGGATCTCTTGGTATCCTCACCGTATAACCGAGGGATCTCTTCGTATCCTCAATAGCAATTCGGGAATATCTTGGTATCCCACACTCTCAGTCCAGAACATATCACGTACAGGGGGATCTCACGGGATGCCGTCCCGTAGTCCCAAATTTAAAACATACAATATCAGCTCAAACAAACAAGAAAAATACTAAACTCGGAACAAGTAATAGTAAATTCTAGCCTAACATGCTTCACGGAGTACAACAAGACAGTTTAAGCAAATAGGCAAGTAAGTCAACTAAACATGCTTCTCTAACTAACTCAAGAAGAGCCTACAATTAGGATAAATATATAAGCAAGAAAACTCGATTGAAATACTGCAAGTAAGAATAGATTTTTCAACAATTAGCTCAAGTACGCGCTCGTCACCTCACGTACGAGGCATACAAATATCAAATATCATGTCCTAAGGGGAAAAGGTCCCCCACACAAGGTTAGACAAGCCACTTACCTCGAACCAGTACAAAAATCAACTAGAAACCACGCCTTTGCCACGAGTATCCGACTCCAAATGGCCCAAATCTATTCAATTCAATTACATATCATAAATAACATCTTGAGCAACTGATTATACTATTTAATTTAAAGCTAAGGCGCTAAATTAGGTAAAATAACCAAAATGCCCCTCAGGCCAACATCTCGGAATCGGATAAAATTAATATTTTCAGAACCCTCATACTCTCATGAGTCTATACATAACAAGAACACTGAATTTCGGAGTCCAAATGACCCCTCAAATCCTCAATTAAAGGTTTAAAAACTTTTCCCCCAATTTCTACCAAAATTAAATGTTGAAATTAACTAAAGATTGATGGAATATAACTAGAAATGGTTAAAGAAACGTTACCCAATGATATCCTCTTCAAAACCCTCTCAAAATCGCCCTCTCCTGAGCTCCAATTTGATTTTCCAACTTTTGAAACAAAACCCTCGAATTTCATATTTCACACCAGTGGTTTCCGCTTCTGCGGTAAAGGGACCGCACCTGCGGTCCCGCTTTTACGGACTATGTGCCGCTTTTGTGGCTTTTCCCTTATGTTGCCAGGTTCCGCTTCTGCAGTCTCATACTGCACCTGCGGGTCCGCTTCTGCATAATATATACCGCTTCTGCGGTTTCAAACAAACAACCTAGGGGCCGCATCTGCGATGATGATCTCGCAGGTGCGAAATCGCATTTGCGGTAAAACGTCTGCACCTGCAGAAAGCTGAGGAGCACCTAATTTCGCTCCTGCAATGGCCAGGCCGCTTCTACTACTTCGCACCTGCGGAACCCAAACCGCATGTGCGGTTATGACAGGTACCAGAAAAAACTTCAGCAGCCCTTCAACTCCAAAACCTTCCGTCAACCATCCGAATTCATCCCGAGGCACCCGGGACCTCAACCAAAAGCACCAATAACACCTAATACCTCATTTAAACTTGTACCAACCCTTAAACCACCTAGAACAACGTTGTAAACTCAATTAAATCAAGGATTTGAGTCTAAGAACTTCAAATTCTATCAAAACACAATTTCGATCAAAAACCTAACCAAACCTCGTCCGAATGACCTGAAATTTTACACACACATCCCAAATGACATGACGGAGCTACTGCAACTTTCGGTGTCACGACCCAAAATCCACTAAGGGTCGTGGTGGCACCGGACACTACTGTTAGGTGTGAGCACGTGATTTTTGCCCTAAGCAAATTATTCCAAAAGTTGCAAATTAAATAATTTTACAATTTTTA
>MU761824.1:9269-25814 GCA_026770625.1 Nicotiana glauca | reverse complement strand
AACATCCTTGATTCGTTTAACTTCTAATACTTGTTAATCACCCTTATGCACCCTTGTATCACCTAAGATCAATAGGATTAACTTCTTATCATCTCAAGGATAATTACTTCTTCGATTTGTGTTAACTAATGTATGTCATGAACTAACGCATGCGGATATGGGTTGTAACAGTGTACCTGTTGCATGGGTGGCTGGGGGCTGTTGGGATTTCGGGGGGGCTTGTTGGTTCGGGATTTGGCCATGCGTGGTTGTGTTCGATCCATGCAAGTTTTTGAATCGGGGACTGGATTTTGGGGAGGTTGGATGTTTGGTAATAGGGGTTAGTGTGTGTTGATAAGGTTGAAGGGTTGGAGATAGTTCCATGTTTGATTCTGCCATGCAAGATGTGTCCATGGAGATGGAATTCCTTGGAGAAAGGTTAGTGCATGATGGATCCAATAATTGTTTAAGATGTTCCCCATGGCAATTCTCATGCCTTCCGATATCATTTGAGCTAAGTAGCATGGATCCTCTATTTGTATTATTATGTCTTCCCCATTGATCCTTAGGCTCATGCTCAGTGCATGGCCCATTAATCCTTGTTCCAGCCAGCTTTGGCGGGTATGGTTTGGTTGTATTGGTAGGGTTGTGTATAGTGTTGGTGATTAGGGAGGTTGTGTGATTGTTCTTGCTTGGTTGAAGATGTGGTTGGATCTTTGTTGTTGATCCCTGATCCACACATTTCTTCTTGTCCTTATGTTTCTCCTGTGGTGATTTTTTGGTAGTCTTGGCATTGTAAGTGGCAGTGTTGTTTGTTGTAGAGTTTGTATTATTTTCACTCTTGAATGGAGCAAGACTTTCGAGTGAGGGGTTTAATGAAGAAACCCCTGGAGAAATAATGTTATTTGGCTCATTAATGAGGGTAGTAAATTTTTCGGCTGATGTTGTGACAAGGTGGGTCCTTTGATTAGGTTCCATGGATATTTTTAGGGAGGTTTGATCTGAGGGGTTGTTTGATTCAAGATAGGAAAATCTATTAGTAGTAGGGATTTTAATGTCGTTACTTTTTGCATTGTTTGACAATTTGTGGTCTAGGTGTTGACCTAATACTAGAGGTTTGATTGAGGTGACTTCATAGCTCATGGATGGTGTTTTCAATTGCTTTTGTCCTAGGTTTTTCGTGTCTAGTTGATTTGGTGCAAGAGTGGACAAGTACTTTTGTATGGGAGTGATTGAGTGTTGGTCGTTTGGAAGGGTGAGGGTTTTGTCCAGTGGGTTCTGCCCGTTGTTAGGTGAGCTTGAGTCAAATCTAGTTGGTGATAGGGTTAGGTTAATATCAGTTCTAGGAAGAGATGCAATTCCTTTGTGATTAGGGTAGGCCTTTTGTCCAGAGTTTCTTTGTTCTAGGGGGTCATGGGTGGCCGGATCGATCTGGGAGTGGGAGGCTGGGTTTGGACTGTAGTCTTCGATAGGTAGGCGCATGGGATTTGAGGGTTTCAAGGGTCCATGGTTCCTCAATTCTTGCTGGTTCGATCTGGGAGTGGGAGGATGGGTTTTCATGGGGTCATTGGTGGCTGTTTCAATTTGGGAGTGGGAGGTTGGGTTTGTACAGTGGACTTCGATAGGTTGGTGCATGGAATTCGTTTGTTTCATGGGTCCATAGTTCCTCAATTCTTGTTTCGTTCTTTTCTTGTGGTGTGAAACAATAGTCCAATTTTCAACCTTGGTGGTGATGGACTCTATTTCATGGGGTGGTTTGTTGGGGTCTTTAGGCAAGTTAATCAGGTTGTTTGTCTCCTTTATTTTACTAGGGCGGGCTAAAATATTGTGTCTCAGGCGTCCACAGTTTGTGCAAAGAATGTTGAAGCCTTCGTATGTAATTTTTTGAAAGTGCTTGCCTAGTATTATGTCGGGTTTTAATTGTTTTTTAATTGGAACTAGGATACAAAGACGATCATATTTCCCCCTAAGAGCTGAAGAGGTACATGCATCGATGCGTAGGAGTTCCCCTAGTTTGTTTCCAATTTTTTTAAGATTTCGTAGTCATAGAATTTCGTAGGTAGTTCGGGTAGTCTAGCCCAAATGGCTGAGTAGGTTAGGGAGGCCTCCGATGCTACGAACCTAGGATCCCATTTCCTTATGGTGAGGAATTGGCTACCTATGAACCATGGCCCCCCGTGAAGAGCTTTGTTGTAATTTTCTTGGTTGTTAATTTTATGAGGTAGTAATCGAAACCTAGGTCTTTGAGGGAAATAGTTTGAGTAGGTTTCCATATCGCCTGGAGTTTGCGTTGAAGAAATTGGCATCCAACTCTTTTCCCAAATACCTTAACAATAAGGGTGGTTTCCCAGTTCTTGTAAAATCTTTCTTTATCCTCAGAAGTTATGGGGATGAAAATGTCTTCTTCCTCTCCTTCAGGAAACGGATATTCAGTTTCATCCATGGTAGTGATATCCATATTAATATCATTTTGAACACATATGTTAGCCGTGTTGCTAGTTGTAGGGTTGTTATTTAGAATTCTTAGGAAGGATGGTTTTCCTTCGTCAACTTGATTTCCAGGAATCATACTAGTGTTAAGGGGTATGTTTTGTACTGTGTTAGTGTTTATGTTTGAGGGAGGTTTGGACGGAAGTAATGGTGTATTGTTTATTGAAGGGCTGCATGGGGTGGTTTATCCTCTAGACAATTGAATTGTCTCTGGAAAAACTATTAACAAGCAACTGAATATTCTTTGCAAAAGAAACTATTATTTAAAAACATTATTTAGGTGTTAGTAGAAACACTAATGACCACAATAATGAAATATCCCTTGGATTAAACCTCATATAGAAGAAAGTATATGAAGTAATTTTAATAATACTAAAATATACCAAGAACGAAAGGAAAGAAGCCCATACTTTTAAAAGTGTTTGGTTACTTTCATGTCTTCTTCCTCTCTTTGGAAAGGCCCATAGATGCTACTCCTTAGAGTGTTTCCGTGGTTTATCCAGCGGTTATTCCAGAGGTTAATGTTTGTCCCTATTTAGCAAGTTTTGTTTCCTTTATGGATGATTTTCCAGATATGTGAGGACCCCGGATTAGGGAATAATCTGTTATTGTGATTAGGATTCCTATCATATTTGTTTTGTAGGACTTTAACCCAAAGGGCTTCCTTGTTGTTTGAGTATCTCCAGGTTAGGCTGGTGCTGAAGGCCCTATTTTTGTAGCTAGTTTTATAGAGTCCTAGGCCTCCATAATTTTTTGGGTAGGTGACTTTATTCCAATTGAGTAGGTGACACTTTCTTTTTTCCTTCGTGCTACCCCATAGCGAATTTCGTTGGATAGAATCAATCTTATTTAGGGTAGCTTTTGGCAGGTCAAAGATTGCATATTATGATTGGGAGTGGCTGCAATGGTTGCTTTTATGACAGTGGTTCTTCCGGCTAAGTTCAGTAAGCGGCTTTTCCATCCTTTTTGTTTCTTTTTTAGGTTATCAATGATAAATTGGACATCCATTTTGGATAGTCTCTGGTTTGTTATGGGGAAGCCCATGTATTTCCCTACTGATTTAGATATTTTCATGTTTAAACAATTACTAAGTAGTGATTTCTTGTCTGGGTGGGTATTTTTTGAGAAAATAATTCTAGATTTGTTGAAATTGATGGATTGACCGGAGAACACATAGAATTTATTCAGAGTATCTATGAGAGAGTTGCAACTTTTTTGGTTGGCCTCCATCATGAGAATGAGGTCGTCTTCAAAGAAAAGGTGGGATAATTGGGGGCCCTTTTTTGATTGGGTTATAGGGTCCCATCTATAGCAATCTACTTCATGGTTAATGAGTCTAGAGAGCATTTTCTTGCATATTATGAATAAGTACGGGGATAGGGGTCCCCTTGTCTAATGCCTCTAGTGGGTTTGAAGAATTCTGTGCTTGAGCCGTTTATGACAATGGAGGTGGATGTGGAAGATACGCAGGACATAATAAGTTCAATTAGATCATCTGGGAAGTTAAGGGATTTTAAGGAGAATCTAATGAAAGACCATTCAAGTTTATTGAAGGCCTTTTCTAAGTCAATTTTGATCATTATTTTGCCTTTCTTCCCTTTGGTGTTTTTGAAGTAATTTTGGACTTCGTGCACTATGATGGAATTGTCAGAGGCTCTTCTGCCCTTTATAAAGCTTGTTTGGGAAGGATGAATAATATTATTGAGCAATGGCTTTATTCTATTAAATATAATTTTTGTGACTACCTTATAAGCTGTATTGCAGAGGCTAATGGGTCTATATTGTCTTAAGGTTTCAGCATTCTGGTGTTTTGGAATTAACATAGGTACTATTCATGTCTTCAATCATTTTTCTTTTAGTGAAGGATTCTTTATAGAAATTGACCAAAAGGTTGTTGGTATTCCTTAGAATTTTTGATAGAAGAAGGGATGGATGCCATCCGGTCCTGGTGTTTTTAGTGGTTTAAATGAGAAGAGGGAATTCTTTAATTCCTCCTCATTAGGCTCTTTAATCAGGGAGGGATGATCATTAAGATTAACTAAGGATAGAACGGGCATATAGGTTAGAATTTTTGAGGAGGAGATATGGTTAGTGGTGTATAGATTTTTATAGAAACTAGTAATGATATGGCTAAGTTCCTTTGGATTGTGGAACCAGTTTACAGCATCATCTCTAATGCTAATGATCCTATTTTTCCTTCTTCTTTGAAGGGTTGTGAGGAGGAAGAATTTAATGTTTGCATCCCCATCCTGGATCTATTGGATCCTTGATTTCAGCTTTCAGAATTCCTCTTCAAGTTTGAGAATTTTTTGATGTTCTTCTAAGATATCCTCTTCTAAATTTGCCAAAAAGATGCTGGTAGTATAGTTAGGGGATTTCTAGATGCCTTCTAATCTAGCTTGGATCTCATTCTTTTTTTTAAAGATATTTCCAAATGTGTCTTTATTCCAGGCAGTGGCTTTAATGAAAAAGTCTTTAATAGCATTAGAAATATTTAGTTGATTTGTCCAGCAGTCTGCTACTAGACCCTTAAAAGTGGGATGAGATAACCACATGGTTTCTAAACGAAATATATTATTGTTCTGACTAGGTCATTTAATGAGTTCAAGATGTATAGGGCAGTGGTCAGAGTGGGTTCTTATCAGGTGTTTTACACAGGCTTCCGGAAACATACTAATCCATTAGCCATTGGCTACAAATATGTCTAGTCTTTCCATAATTAAGGCCTTTTTATTCCTTTTCCTTTTATTTAACCAGGTATATTTTGGGCCTTTAAACCCTAAGTCTATGAGGTTTTAGGTGTTTAGGCAATTAATAAATTTTGAGATTCTATTATTATTTACAGGTAGGCCGCCAAATTTCTCACTTGATCTAGTGACTTCATTAAAGTCTCCAAATACTAACCAGGGTCCTTTGTAATTGCATGCAATTGTTTTTATGTTATTCCATAAAATAATTCTTTCTTCTAGTAAACTACTAGCATAAATAACTGAGCATAACCAAGTTTTAGGTAGAGATTTTACCTTTACCAGGTGTGGATCTCCTGGTCAGTGCCACCTATTTTATCCACATTGACTTCATCACTGTTCCACATTAGTGACATTCCTCCCGAGTTTCCCTGAGCCGCAGCCTGTGTCAAACCTGAAAATAAAAAATCCTCCATAATGATATTATGATCAGAAATTCTTGTTTCAAGTAGGGCAACCATACTAGGTTTATGGTAGTCAAGCATAGATCTAAAAGCTCTTCTAAAGTCAGCATTTCCCGTACCCCGGCAATTCCAAGATATATAAATCATACTTATATTTCTATTGTTTGAACTCATCTCACGGTTGGGAGGGGAGTTCCCCCTACTCGATGTTCCTTATTGGTTCATCCAAAAGTTGGAGAACATTGTCGGGACCAACACCATTGCATATTAGTAAATTCTGGGTGTCCTTAATTTCTTTATAGTTATTGAGTATTTCCTCAAATCCAGTGGGCAACTTAAGTTGAATCTTTTTTCTTTTCTTGCTTTGAACACTAGGGTTTTTGGTGACCTTAGCACCCCATGCTCTACTATCCTTTCTGTTGTGTTGTCGTCCTCTTCTTCCTCCTCTTGTCTCTCTGGGATGGGTGGGTATACCTATTACATGGGTGGCTGGGGGCTATAGGGATGTCGAGGGGGGTTTGTTGCTTCGGGATTTGGCCATGCATGGTTGTGTTCGATCCATGCAAGATTTGGAATATGGGGCCGGATTTGGGGGAGGTTGGATGTTTGAAAATAGGGGTGAGTGTGTGTTGAGATGGTTGAAGGGTTGGAGACAGCTCCATGTTTGATTCTGTCATGCAAGATGTGTCCATGGAGATGGCATTCCTTGGTGAAAGGTTAGTGCATGATGGATTCAATGATTGTTTAAGATGTTCCCCATGGCAATTCTCATGCCTTCCGATATCATTTGAGCTAAGTAGCATAGATCTTCTATTTGTATTATTATGTCTTCCCCATTGATCCTTAGGCTCATGCTCAGTGCATGGCCCATTAATCCCTATTCCATCCAGCTTTGGCGGGTATGGTTTGGTTGTATTGGTAGGGTTGTGTATAGTGTTGGTGGTTGGGGAGGTTGTGGGGATTGTTATTGCTTGGTTGAAGATGTGGTTGGATCTTTGTTGTTGATCCCTGATCCACACATTTCTTCTTGTCCTCATGTTTCTCCTGTGGTGATTTTTTGGTAGTCTTGGCATTGTAAGTGGCAGTGTTGTTTGTTGGAGAGTTTGTATTATTGTCACTCTTGCATGGAGCAAGACTGTCGAGTGATGGGTTTAATGAATAAACCCCTGGAGAAATAATGTTGTTTGGCTCATTAATGAGGGTAGTAAATTTTTCGGGTGATGTTGTGACAAGGCGGGTACTTTGATTAGGTTCCACGGACATTTTTAGGGAGGTTTGATGTGAGGGGTTGTTTGATTCAGGATAGAAAAATCTATTAGTAGTAGGGATTTTAATGACGTTACTTTCTGCATTGTTAGACAATTTGTGGTGTAGGTGTTGACCTAATACTAGAGGTTTGATTGAGGTTACTTCATAGCTCATGGATGGTGTTTTCAGTTTCTTTTGTCCTAGGTTTTTCGTGTCGAGTTGATTTGGTGCAAGAGTTGACAAGTACTTTTGTGTGGGAATGATTGAGTATTGGTCGTTTGGAAGGGTGAGGGTTTTGTCCAGGGGGTTCTACCCGTTTTTAGGTGAGCTTGTGTCAAATCTAGTTGGTGATAGGGTTAGGATAATATCAGTTCTAGGAAGAGCTGTAATTCCCATGTGATTAGGGTACGCCTTTTGTCCAGAGGATCTTTATTCTAGGGGTCATGGGTGACCGGATCGATCTGGGAGTGGGAGGCTAGGTTTGGACTGTAGGATTCGATAGGTAGGTGCATGGAATTTGAGGGTTTCAAGGTTCCATGGTACCTCAATTCTTGCTGGTTCTCAGTAGAGAGGTCAGCCCGTCGAGGTAACTACTTAGGAGTCTGAGTTGGATCTGCGGAGTAGATATCCATACCTTTTCACCAGCCCAGGTACTTTTCTATGTCCGTTCGAGGACGAACGATTGTTTTAGAGGTGGAGAATGTGATTACCCAATAGGTCATCTAGAGTTTTAGAACCTAATTATATGTTTCGAAGCCTTAATTATCTCATTATAGCCTTCCTCGATTTGCGTAGCAGTCCGGGTATTTTTTTTGAAAAGCTTTTAAGTTAAAAACTGATAAAAAATATGAAATTTTGCCTTAAAAATTCATTTGAGTTCACTCACTACTACAAATAAGACCTTTAGCGCTAATACAAAATGGCTTTAGCAGCAATAATAATCGTCACTATATCTTTTACTGGCCATTAGTCTTTTGCCGCTGAAACTGGGGTCGGCAAAGCCTTTAGCGGCTATTCTCGCAAAAGCTGGTAAACAATATGTTTTGTTTCCGCTAAAAGTTATTATCATTAACGGCAATTATTTGCGGCTATTATAATGGCTACTAAATTCAATCCAAAATGGCTATTTATACTTCTTTAGCATTCATTATTATAGCCTCTACATCTAAAATAATTGCCGCTAAAAATTACATCTTTAAGGTCAATTGTTTGTGGCAATTATAATGGCTACTAAATCCAATCCAAACGACCAATTATACTTCTTTAGCATATATTTTTTATAGCCGCTAAATTAAAAATAATTGCCACTAAAAGTTCGCATCTTTAATGGTAATTATTTTGTGGCAATTAAAATGGCCATAATATCCCTTCTGAAAATATCTTAGTTTGCCCTTTTAGCTTTCATTTTAAAGGGTAATATGTTTAACTAAATTGCCGCTAAAAGTTAATATCTTTAACGATAATTATTTTCCATTAACTATAAATAGTTTAGCCACAATTAATAATAGTTACTATATTCGTACAAAATATGACTCAAATAATAAAATATATTAATA
Source organism: Nicotiana glauca (assembly GCA_026770625.1). Taxonomy (NCBI): domain Eukaryota; kingdom Viridiplantae; phylum Streptophyta; class Magnoliopsida; order Solanales; family Solanaceae; genus Nicotiana; species Nicotiana glauca. The sequence goes on along the minus strand of MU761824.1, from coordinate 17,390 downwards.
TTAATTCAAAAAAATATAATGTATCTCATTAATCTTAACAAACAAAAGGAAGTACTAATCAAAAATATTAATATCACAATAATTTAAAATATAAATATATATTGTTTAGACTAAATAGCTAATGTTATTATATAACTAATCAAGACGAATGATGGTCTTCAACTAATTTTCGCAACTTTTCATCATTTTAAAATCTTTCACCCGCTAAATTATCCAATATCAGACGGTATGACCTGAAATTATAAAATAATTGTGTCAAAAAATAAAGTATAATGTGAAAAAACATCTTGAACATTCCATCACTATTAGAGTAACCAAGTCACTCACCTAACATCTATAAGCAAAACCAACTAAGATAAAATATGAACATTTCAGTCAAATTGATTAGAACCCAAACTTCAACAACTACTTACTGAAGCTTAGTAAAAACAGTTTGATTCTTCAATCCAACAATCTTCTTAGCAGCAGATAGTCGAACCAACACTCAATTCAAACCAGAATTAAATCAAGAAGCAAAACTGAAAACAAGAATTAAGCAAATGCTTTGCAAAGTGCAACTAAACGATAGCAGCATATGTAGATGACAGCATATGTAGATTTCCCCAGCCACAATAAGGAAGAGGAAAGCCTCATATCCAAATAACAACAACAGCATCTAAATGACAGCAGCATCTAAACAACAACAATATCTAAAAATGACAACTTGCCAGATTGTGCTTAAAGGCAATCCTACTCAAAAGTGTTATTTATTCATTTGACATGTTTAACTTTGTTCTTTCTCATATTTAGTAAATCGTGCTTAGGCTGATTTACTGTTGTTCATAACTGTGGTTCTACTATGCTAAGGTACTAAGAAACAAGCCTGATTTTCGTCGCAAGACGTGGCCAACTATAAGCAATGGTGCTAAAGATTTTGTTAAGAAATTACTGGTGAAGGATCCTCGTGCTAGACTTACTGCTGCCAAGGCCCTATGTAAGTAATAGCATTCTGATCTAGCACAACTTTTTAAGTGCTATTTAAGTTTTACTATTACAAAGCATGATTGATCAGAGAAGTAGCTCAAGGTCCAAAGGCTCATACACTAGTTTTGTTAGTTTTTTTGTAACCTACTTCTTCATCAACAATGTTTGGTGTTGGATGTCCATTATAGCTGTCAGTTTTGGCTAAATAGCTTCTATGTTTGATTACTTATTGAACAACCTTCAGATATACTCATTTTCACAGGTTTCTTTATTCAATTAGATGTTACTGGTGTTCATCCCCTTAAATTATTGATAAACTACGAGTTCCAAACTAATATGCTCAAACATTTCAGCGCATCCATCGGTCCGCGAAGGAGGTTATGCATCTGAGATTCCACTGGACATTTTCGTCTTATCAATCATGCGACAATTTGTCAAGTATAGTCGAATAAAACAGTTTGCTTTACGGGCAAACTCATAGATTCTTATTTTGTTAGACCTTTTTGTGGCTAAGTCAAAATAAAATGTACAATATTAAATTCATGAAATTTCATTACCTGGAAAGCATTGGCTAGCACAGTTGATGAGGAGGAGTTGGTAGATGTTCGGGATCAGTTTTCTGCAATTGACGTGGATAAAAATGGTGTCATTAGCCTTGAAGAAATGAGACAGGTATTTCCAATCTTTCATGGTCTAGTTAGTTTCTTCCTGTACAGTTCTCTAAGTATCTGGCTAGAAGCACGAGCACTTAGATTTGTCTTTTTGCTAACTGCTGTGTATGTTTATTTTCCTTTTGTCATTATGTTATTGCACATGACATTCAATTCTAATGCAAGCCCTTGCCAAGGATCTTCACTAGAAGATGAAAGAGTCACGGGTTCTTGAGATTCTTCGAGCGGTAAACTCATTTATCTAAGAATGACTAGATGGGTAAAGCCCTAGGCTGGGGACCAAGAAGCACGAGGAATGGAAGAAGGAGGAGTCAGCCTCCAAGTAATATTTGAGATGCTGCAAGCTTAGCAAGTCGCCATTGCTCAGCTTCAAAGCCAGAATAGAACCCCTAGCTCCGCCGAACCAGTAAACATGTAGCACGAGCCAGTGCTAGAAAGATCCGATGAAAGTGGCTCGGGGACTGACCCCTCAATCATAAAAAGGCTCGAGGAACTGACTAAAAGAATCGAGTTAGGGAAAAAGAAGATAGATTCTATCGATAAAAAGGTGGAGACTTATAACTCGAGGGTCGATCAGATCCCAAGCGCACCCCTAATTCTAAAGGGTATAGATTCAAAGAAGTTCGTGCAAAGACCATTCTCATCGAGTGTGGCTCTAAAGCCCATCAAATTCCCGATATCCTGAAGTATAATCGGACCATGGACCCCAATAAGCACATAATCGCTTATACTTATGCTGTAAAAGGGAATGACTTAAACAATGAAGAGACTGAATCCGTCCTATTGAAGAAATTTGGAGAGGCTGTCTAAGGGGGCCATGATGTCGTATCACAACCTACCCCCTAACTCGATGGATTCGTTTGCCATGTTGGCAGATTCCTTTGTAAAGGCGCATGTTGGTGCCATCAAGGTCGCTACAAGGAAGTCCGACGTCTTCAAGATTAAACAAAGGGCGAATGAGATGCTGAGGGAATTTGTTCTTTTTTTTTCTTCTCGTTTTCTTCTTATTTTTTTTCTTATTTCCTTTTCTAATTTCATTTAACTTCTATTTTTTACATTCTTTTTCTCTTTATAATCTAATTTTATTTACTGTTTTTACTATTTTTTATTATTTTTTTAATATTATTACTAAAGAAAAATAAAATTGTGTAACAATTAAATATAGTTAATACAACCAAAAAAATATTAACTAACATATGATACCAGTATAGTATATAGCTATACCAACAGGGTATACAATTGTAGGCAAAGAGTGACAAAAAATTTAATTCAATTATTAAACAGAAATAAAGTTGCAAAAAAATTAAAAAAAATTCTAAAAGGATCTAATTGTAAGAGTATATCTTTACATCATATAACATTCTATAATTTTATTTTATTTTTTGTATTTTCAATTTTCCCCTCACGTTGGGTAAAATCTTAAAACAAATTAAAAGGAAAAATACAAGTGAATTCACGGGTAATAAGTATACTATTATATATATTGTATACTATTACAGCATATTGTTACAATATCTTGCATATTATTACAGTATACCTGTTGGCCCAAGTAAAGGTTAGTTTTGAAGACTGACAAATGAACTCATGATGAACCAGGTCCATCCAGTGGTCCATCCCTCAGGTGCACAGAAATGGGCAGATTTGAGCATGTGGGTTGCACGTGATGGAGATAAGATTAACTTGGTGTATTTAATATCTCCTGATCGAAAAGTTGCATAATTGATAAGGAGAAGGACTCCTTAATCAAAGAGAAAACTATTCAAGATAGGGAAGGAGTTAGAAGTAGAAATCAACTAGAACTCTTCCACCAAGGAAGAGTAGCATCAGAACTCTAGTTATTTCTTCATCTACTAACTCTATAAATTGCAGAATGTTCTCCCATTAAAGGGTTGCACAAAAACACAGAAGTTAAACGTGAATTGGGAGCAAAATAGCAATGATTTTTGCAAGCAATTCATGTGTGATTCAAGTGTGCAAACCTGAAGCTACATGAACCATATTGAAGAACCGGCTCCATAAAGAGTTTTATGTGTCTTTCTTTATTTCTAGTTCAATTGTAGTAGGTGTTTCATATTGTACCTTTCAGCTTTATCTAGAAGCAATTATAATAGGTATTTGAGTATTCAAGTTAGAGTTAACTTGATGTTGTCGCAGCAGTTAGAAGTTGGTTGCCACAACGAGATTAGAGTTAATCCTTAGGTTTACAAAGTTTTAGTGGAAGTTTAGGAAAATCCTACTGAGTAGTAGGTCGTGGTTTTTTCACCTTTTGAGCCAGGTGTTTTCCACGTAAAAATCTCTGTGTTCTTTATTTTATGTACTTTTAATTCCGCAAACAGTGGTCGTTAGTACACCTAGAAGAACCAGGTCCTTCCAGAAGCAGTTTAAGCAAAAATTGGGTATCATACAAATCACTCCCCTCTTTTGTGGTATTGACATTTAGAACATCAATTGGTATCGGAGCAGGTTATCCTCGAAGAGGCTAACACCTTAGGAACAGATCAAGATGAGTGCACCACCTGGAAACTGGGAAGGGCAATCCACTGACATGCCTCCACTCTTTAATGGCCACTACTACTCTTGGTGGAAAAACAGGATAAGAGATCACATCATTGGAGAAGACTATCAGCTATGGGACATTATCACTGATGGTCCCCTGGCTACCATGAAGAAGAATGCTGAAGGAGTAGATGTGCCAAAAACAAGAGTTGACTGCAATGTTGAGGACTTGAGGAAGTGGTAAAAGAATGCAAAGGCCAAGAAATGGCTTGGATGTGGACTTGGTCTAGACGAATACAGTAGAATTCAAAGTTGTACCACTGCTAAGGAAATCTGGACACTTTGCAAGTGGCTCATTAAGAAACACCTCAAGTGAAGAGGTCCAGAGGAACGCTGTTGTATTCTCAATATGAGAATTTCAACATGAAGGAAGGGTAAACCATTCAAGATATGTATACAAGTTTCACCACATTAACAAATGAACTTAAGCCTCTTGGAAGGATTATTCTTGAAGAAGACAAAGTTGAGAAGATTTTGACAGGGGTACTGCCAATCTCATGGCAAAGCAAAATCACAGCTATTCAAGAATCAAAGAACATTGCCACTCTTAAATTGGATGAGCTAATTGGAAATCTCACTGCCTATGAACTTATAATGCAAACCATGAAGATGGAGGCACCCAAGAAGGAAAGGAGCATGGCATTTAGAATCACTGAAGGTGTTGATCTAGAGGAGGATGAAATAACCTTGATCACAAAGTATTTCAAGAAGTACCTAATGAGAGAAAATGGTCCTTCAAGAAGTGGAAGCTACAACAAACCAAGGGTTCCTGAAAAACAAACCAATGAGGGGTGTTACAAGTGTGGGAAGACTGATCCCACATCAAAAATTGCCCTCAATGGGAAATTGAATGGAACAAGGAAAAAGTTGAACGAAGGAACAGGAAGAAGGAACAGGTTCATCACAAGAAGAACAAAGGATCAACAAAGGCTATGGTTGCTGCTTGGGATGAAAGCTCAGATGATGACTTAGAAGATGAAGATGAAGATGAACAATCACTTATGGAAATTGGGAAATCCGATAAGGAATCTGAGGTAAGTATAATTCGTCTCAAAGACAAGATTAATTTTTGTCTAAATAAAGTCTCTCTGAGTTACTTCTAGATTTCATTGATGAATTTGAGGTTATAAACAATGAAAAGGAACAGCTTTCTAAGGAGTGTGTGATTCTGAAAGCTAAGTGCAAAAACCTGGAACTTAGGGCTAGTGAAAGTGATAGTAAAAATGCTGATTTGAAGAACCAGGTTCATGAACTTGACACCACAGTCCTAGAGCTCAAATCTAAAAATCTAAAATTGAAATTAGGAACTGGTAAAAAGGAATCTGATTACACACAACTCACTTTAGAAGAAAATGTAGGAAAAATGAAATATGAGTTGTACAAAAGAGATGAGCAGATAAGAGTCCTTAAGGAGGATCTAAACAAGGTTAAGCACAAGCTAGATAGAACCTGTAAATGGAATAGGTCCTCCGATGCACTTTCATGGAAATGAAAACCAGAGTAGCAATAAGAGAGGACTTGGCTACGGGGCCCCTGCACCTAAGTGAGATCCCAAAAGCAAGTACCTCACACTTCCTGAGAACAAAATTTGCATACATTGTGGTAAAACTTGTCACTATAAATCTGAATGTATTGCAAAAGAAAAGTCTAGTAAAAAGAATAAATAATTTGTTCAAGGAAAAAATAGCCTACCAGGTTGGGCTAAAAAGAATCTGATTCACCCTTTTGCCTATAGAAAAGGACCCAAACTAGTTTGGGTTCTTAAGACTAACTCCTGATTTCCTTTTGTGGGTCCAAGTGAAAGGGAGCAGCCAAATATGGTATATGGATAGTGGCTGCTCAAAGCATATTACAGGAAGAAAGAACCAGTTTCTTTCACTTGAGGACCTCAAAGGAGGTAATGTCTCCTTTGGAAATAGGAAGAAATGTGATATCATTAGGGTTGGAAAGGTAGGTAAGACTGATTCTCACTCTATTGAGAATGTCTACTTGATAGATGGCCTAAAGTACAATCTAATCAGTATATCACAATTATGTGATAGAGGTAAATTTGTAGTAATCACCTCTACCAAATGTTTTGTGATTAATCTTACCACTGACAAGATTGTTTTGCAGGGAAAAAGAGTAAATAATATATACATTGTAGATTTGTCCACACTTTCAGAAAATGAACTAACTTGCTTAAGTGTGTTGGACAATGATCCCCTCCTTTGGCACAAGAGACTTGGACATGCAAGATTGAGTCGACTCAGCAAATTAGTCTCCAAGGATTTGGTGATAGGGCTGTCTAACATCAAGTTCAAGGAAGAAAAAGTTTGTGAGGCTTGTGCAAGGGGGAAGCAGGTAAGATCCTGTTTTAAATGCAAGAAAGTGGTAAGCACCACCAGAATGATGGAACTGGTCCATATTGATCTCTGTGGTCAAGTGAGAACATTAAGCAGAGGTGGTAAAAGATGTATGATGGTGCTTGTTGATGATTACTCTAGGTTTACTTGGACATTATTTTTAACATCTAAAGATGAAGCATCTGACATGTTTACTTATTTTGTTAGAAAAACTCAGAAACAACTAGTTAATCAATTTGCATCAATTAGGTCTACCATGGAACTGAATTTGAAAATGCTAAGTTTGCTGAATTTTCGCATGCTACGTTGTCACACCTCATTTTTACCGCTATTACACCCCCGGAAGAGGTATAATAAAGGGAGTTATTTCCAACTTGAAGTGACAATCGAAACGGGATTTGTTTTTATTTAAGAAATCAGAGTCGCCACTTGGGAGATCTATGGTGTCCCAAGTCACCGTTTTGAATCCCGAATCGAAGAAGGGTTTGACTCTGTTTAACAGTCGCGCAACCAGAAATCCGCGTAAGGAATTCTGTTAACTCGGGAGAAGGTATTAGGCACTCCCGGGTTCCGTGGTTCTAGCACGGTCGCTTAACTGTTGTATTTGATTTTATTTGATTTTATTACATGCTAACTTATGTGCTTTTATTTATAAACCACTTTTATTATTTATTTTAAAAGACTTGCGACATCGTGAAAGCACGTCTCCGACCACGTCGCCATCAAGGCACCCGCGTTCGTTAACACACTTCGACTTCGTCGAGATTTGGATTTGGGTCGCAATCGATGCACAACCGAGCTTAAGAAAGTAATTTAATTAAATCGCGCTTAAGGATTCTAGCGTGATAATGTTTGGGAAAAGCCGTTGAAATTCGCTAAAACAGCCCCTGCAAATTCTAACTATTTTTTAATAATCAATTATCGAGGGCCCCGTAATTATTCTTTGTTCAGCGAGGCTCATGTCCAAATTTTAAGCCATTTTTAATCATTATTTGTTTTATTAAGAATTTCAACGTCATGAAAATGCGTTTCTAACCACGTCACCACCAGTGTACACATGATTATTAACAGATTTCGATTTTGCCGAGATTTGGATTTGGATCGCAATCAATGCACCCCCGAATTTAAGGAGGTAATTTAATTAAAACGCGTTTAAAGCTTCTATCGCAATATTATTATTTTGGGAAGGCCATGAAATTCACTAAATGGCCCTCCCATACTCTAAATTAATTCTTAATTATTCGAGGGCCCCGCAATTGTTTCTATTTGGCGAGGCTCATCTCGTTATTTCATTAAAGGCCACTCTACAGTATACTATATTATCTAACCACATTTTTCCCCTGACGTGAAGGAAAAATCTCAACCTCAAAGCCCAATTTGAATTATTCCTAGAATTACTGAAGAAAGATCTAGATTAGGCCCAAAATGTCGGCCCAATTGCCCACCTTGGCCTGACCTAACAGAGGAGGTCTTGGGATCGATTCCCACTAGTGGTGGGTTTGAGTGCAAAGCTAGATTTATGATCTTTTCCTCCAAAAGCCACAAATGCGAGAGTTCAAGCAGATTGCTCAAAATAACCTGATTAA
>MU761823.1:13517-32358 GCA_026770625.1 Nicotiana glauca | reverse complement strand
TTTAGGCGAGAGGGAATGGAGGGTTTTTTGGTTCCTTTTTGCCTGAGGAAGAAGATCCACAGTCTTTCTCCTCCCCCTTTCAGAAACCTTTTCCCTCTCACGTTAATCCCCCTATATGTAAATGTATATTGTAATCTCCCATCCTCTTTTTTAATATTTCCCCCTCCCCTATCCGTTTTATCCCCACTCTTTCTTATTGCATGTGTGCCTGTGTGTGTATATTTGTGTCCGTTTCAAATTTTGAAAAATGCCCACGTGAGAGACCAAGAGTAATGGGTCTCCACACGTGGGTTGTGTCTTCAACGTCTCGTGTTTTGTCCGTGTCCCCCACGTGTGCGGGGCTCGGGTTATTATGGGCTAGGTCCGAAAATTAAGCTTAAAATCGGGTAGTTTAAACCCGAATATTATTCTCTGTCCGAAACCGAGAATAAGGACACGAATTATTTAATTAATCCTACGCAAACGAAATAACTATAAAATAAGACAAAACTATTTTTATATTTTTCAAGATTTAAAATAACTACAAAACATTAATAAAACTATTTTTTGCAATTTTCGTTTTTATATAAAGATAAAAATATAAAGTACTATTTCGTATTTTTTAAGTTTAAAATGATTACAAAATATTAATGACAATATTTTTTATAATAATTTTCGAAATTATATAAAGATTAAAATAAGGTACTATTTTTTGTATTTTTCAAATTTATGAAAATACATAAACCAAAATTTATATATCATTTTTGTAATTTTCGTTTTTTTGATGAAAATAAGTAAAATGGTCAAAATTAGCTAAAATAGCTATATTATGCCTAAATTAAATATTTATGCTAAAAATGTAAAAATTATCGGGGAGGGTAAAAAATCACGTGTTTACAGCGGCTCCTTATGCCTAGCCTTAAGGCCCTCAAGAGTACCATTACTGGGATGAAACATTAAAATATCCTTCCATAAGGCGACGATAATAATCTAATCAACTATATTGGGAGAAACATCCCGCACCACCTCCGTAGTACCATTATGATTCTTCAATCCTCGATTTATAGCAAGCGCTTCGCGTCGCATAAGATTGAGTAGGAAAGAAACAAAGTCATGAGCCTTACATGAAATCAAATTACACGATAAGGAATCAAGAAGGGAAGCACTCCTAGCAGTCCTGCAGCCTCCTGAGGATAAGTACAAACGTCTCCGTACCGATCCGCGAGACTATACTAGACTTGCTCATGACTCGTGAGACCCTAGGAACCTAGTGCTCTGATACCATGTTATCACGACCCAAAATCCACTAAGAGTCGTGATGGCGCCGGACACTGCTGTCAGGCGATCCAACCAAATTACTTAATCAAATTCTCGTTTTAATACCTTTGAAACCTAGGATTTTCCTTCAAGTATAGCAATTTTAAAAGACAGTTATCTCAAATCAAATTTAAATGATAAGTACTTACTTCCAAATACTTCAAACCATCCCAGAACCCGGGGTCACAAGTGCATGAGCATCTACTGACAAGGAAATAACACACAACATCCATCCGGAATATAGTGGACAGGAAGTAAATAAAGTACGCTGGAAGGGACTGCTCTAGCTGCGGCCGTCTCGAATAATCCAGCTCACATAGTCCCAAATTCATCCGTGCTGCTACGCCCAGTAGGCCGCTAGAAATAAATATACCTGCAGAACAAAAATGCACAAAAGTGTAGTATGAGTACGTAAACAACGTGTACTCTGTGAGTATCCCGCCTAATCTCGAAGAAGTAGAGACGAGATGGTCAACTTCAACACTTACTAGAGGTCCAATAATAATATGGTGAAGATGTGAGGAAAACATGGATTTATCTAGCAATTATACCTCATAGAGTAAGAAAGCAGGTAACACCTTCTCAAATAATAAGGAAATTCCAAGATTTACTTTTCGTTATCTTTATTAGTTTATAGCAGGCCATAAAAAGGCAATATCAACTTCAACAAGTTTCAGGTTAAGCAATGCAAGCATGCGCATATTATGCCGAGGCGATAGCCCGATCCAACAGAAATAAACTGTGCACTTGCTGAGGGTCGACAGTGCACCTATAGATGCATCTATTTAATCTGCCGAGGCGTTCGACCTGTTCTAAAATAAATACACACAGACAGACAGCCAATCAAGAAGTCAACATGGGGCAATTATCCAAAGAAAAGCCAATTCTCTTTAATAATTTAGAAAAATGAAGTTTAAACCCTTTTAGAAATTCGTTTACTAATTCGATGTGGTTTAAGCAGTTCAATCTATCAATAGGTTCGTAAATAATCCAAGTATAGCATGTTTTTGGGTCCTAACTACCGGGTCAATAGCATAACAGTAGCTACGCACAGACTCTCGTCACCTCGTGCGTACGTAACCCCCACAAATAGGAGCACAAAATCAATTATTTCACATATGGGGACAATTCCCTCTTATAAGGTTAGAAAGGAGACTCACCTCGCCCCGAAGATCCATAACCGGCATTCCACGCCTTTTCGAAGACTCGAATCGATGCACAATGCTCCAAAACTAGCGAATAATTACGTAAATCCATTAATATATGCTAAGGTACTCATTATAATTCAATTTATAATAATTCCAAACCCCAATCGAAAAGTTGACCAAAATGCTCTCAGGCCCAGATGCCCGGAATCCAAAAAGTTTCGAAGATAAAGATTACCCATGACCTTAGGAACTCAAATATATAATTTTCACTAAATTCCATACTCAATATCGTGGTCAAATTTCAAGAAATGTAAATTTCTAGGTTTTCCACCAAAACCTCAATTTTTCTACAATTTTTCCAGTCTAAATCCATATATAAACCATGTATTTAACTCAAATCTAGCATAAATTACTTACCTCATGACAAGTGACGAAAATGGTACCTCAAAGTTGCTCCCCATCGGCTCCAACAGAATAAAAATAGGGTTGAAATGAACTCAACCCCGAATATTAAAAGGCCTCACTGCCTAAGTTATTTCCGCACCTGCGGTCCCATGACCGCTTCTGCGGTTCCGCAGGTGCGGTTAAAATGCTGAATTCGCGGTCCTCCCTAGGACACCCCTTTCTCGCTTCTGTGACGTGCCTCCCGCAGATGCGGTCCCGCTTCTGCGAAACTTTGACCGCATCTGCGATCCTCTCCAAGATACCCTCTTCCGCTTCTGCGACCGGCTTTTCCGCATATGCGGTACCGCTTCTGCAGAACCTTGACCGCATCAGCGGTCCTCAATCATTGACCAAAATCTGCTTCTGCGGAGGATTGACCGCATCTACGGTCTCGCTTCTGCGATCCTAGAACCGCAGATGCGGTTATGACAGAAGCAGCAAACCTCAACCTTCCAAAAATCCCATTTCTGATCCGTTAACCACCCGAAATACACTCGAGGCCCCCAGGACCTCAACCAAACTTACCAACCAATCCGAAAACACAATACGGACTTGCTCGATGCCTCAAATCACATCAAACACTGCTAAAATCATGAATCAACCCCCAATCCAAGCTTTATGAACTTTAGAACTTCCAACTTCTACTTTCGATGCTTAAACCTATCAAATCATGTCCGATTGACCTCAAAATTTACGCACAAGTCATATTCGACATTATAGACCTACTACAACTTTCAGAATCGGATTTTGACCCCAATATCAAAAAGTCCACTTCTGGTCAAACTTATCAATACCTTGGATTTTCTATCTTTAGCCAAATGACTTCAAAATGACTTACGGACCTCCCAATTCATATCCGATCGCGCTCCCAACTCGAGAATCACCATATGGATCTATTCACAAACTCAGAATCCCAAATGGACATCGATAATGCTGAAATGCACTTTAAGCCAAACTTATGAAATCTCTTCTAAAATGCTAACTTCCACAATAGGCGCCAAAATACTCCCTAGTCATCCAAAACCCGAACCGGGCATATGCCCAAGTCCAAAATCCTCACACGAACCTGCTGGAACCTTCAGATCCCGATTCTGAGGTCGTTCACTCTAAAATCCAATCTTAGTTAATTCTTTCAACTTAAGGTTTTCAAAGTGAGAATTCTCTTCCCAAATCAATCCTGAACTTCCCGAAATTTAATTCTGACTACGCATACAAGTTATAACACCTGAAATGAGGCTAGTTATAGCCTCAGAATGTTGAACGACGTACTAGGGCTCAAAATGACCGGTCGGGTCATTACAATTATGAAAGACAAGCAGAGTTATTTGGAAAACAAACAAGTGCAGAGTATCCAAGGGAACACCAACAAGGCATACTTAGCAGAAATCATATTATGACAAATATGAATTAGGATGTTATCCTAATAGAATCAGTCTAATAGTGTCACTATATGAGTCTCAGAAAGAGGTGGGGGTATCATCATGTTAGGGAATCTAATAATCAAGTCTAGTATGGGATTTTTGGTATAGTGAAACCTAATTGCAACACTTTAGCACAACAGATGAAACATCAGAATATGAACATGTTTTAACCAAACCAAACAAGTGCTTAATTTAGTTGTTTAGAAAGCCAAAGACTCAAACTTCGATCAGTAAGCAAACTCAGAACCAGAAAGAGGAGAAAAGCAAAGATTGAATAAGAACTGGAACTTTAATTAAAAACTCTGAATGATACTATGTTGCGTAACAATTTTCTTATGATGTTATGTGTTCTTCGGCATATTAGGTGAGAGCATTTAAGGCTCATATTTATAGTGGCCATTATAGCCTTTAGGGTTCCAGCAGATTCAATTTAGATAGTGGATAGTGACGAAAGATTGATGATAATAGCAATGTCGATAAAATCAGATAAATATAGGGGGAAATCATCAAGAACTTTCCTTGGGCACGAGTTTGAAGGATTCAACCGTTGAGAGTGAAAATTAATCGGTCAAAGCTCCACCTTCTAGAGGTCACTGAATTTGACCTCTTGATAACGAATGCTAATTATGAATTTGGATATAGTGGGGAGAATCACACGAATGAAGTTTCTTCATTTTAGGTCTAGAGTTTCAAATTGGGGGTTTGAATTTTAATGATGAATGGAAAATATTTAGACGGTATTCGCGGATATAGAAGACAGGAAGGATAATTTCTGGTCATGATTCATGACCTTAGATTTTGAGATTGATAGGTCCGTGAGGTTGAGAGAAATGAGAGAGAAAGGGGAAAGGGATGCAGCTGTTCAGTCTGAGAATGATTAGGGTTAGGGGGATCGTTGGGGTCATCTCTAGGTTTAAGATTGGGGGGTGGAATCTGGACCGTTGATCTTTTAGATCAATAGTCCTGGTAATTTAGGATTTAACATTTTTTATGGAGAATTTTCGTGGTTGTTGAATCCTTGTGATCCAACGGCTAAGATTAAATCTACTAATTGCTTTAATTTAAAGAGAAAATGGAGTCAAAAATCGTGGAACGTTGATCAAAGAAATGGACGATCCTAATCAGTTGTGTTTGTTTTGTATGTGTTAGAGACGGATGATGTGGTAAGCTCTGATCGGTTTAAAGGGAATGACAAGGATTGCCAAGGTGGATTGGAGGGGTTGCTTGGACTGGGACGTTTCGGATTGGACTTGGTCATTGTGGAAAAATTGATTTAAAAGTAGTCACTCTATGTTTAATTAAGAATTATAATTAAAGCCTTTTAGCCTTTTAACCCCTTTGAAATTAATTTAAATAAACATAATTATTTTCAATAAAATCTAATAAAAATTATAATTATAAAATATATTACTAATTATTATAATTAATTATTTGTAAAATACATTATCTTTTATATTATGACACTAATTTTGAATTACTAACATAATAATCTAATTGATTAGAAATTAAGGAATAGTTTATTAAATTAATTATAAAGCCTATGTGACGTATGTAAAACTTATTTTAATAATCATAAAATAGTAAGCACGGTATATTTATAGTTGTTATAATATCAAATTATTAATTTCAAAACAGCAGTAATAGTTAATTAATTTTGTAAAAATAGATATTATTGATTGAAAATATTTTCAACACATTCATTGCAAATTATTAAGTATAAATAAATTAATTTTAAAAGGAAGGATCAAAGTTGACTACCAACATATTCGATATATTTTTACTATGGAAAGTTCAAAGGAAAACTTACTTATTAAACGAATTGCATTATTTTCATGCATGTTTTTCTCCATATAGCTATTCTCCATTCATTTTGGGGATTGTTGGGGTGTTAAGTACGGTGTGAATTAGAAATAAAAGAAAAAAATGAAGGAAAATGAGATTTTTGAATTGATTCTTTTTTACAAAGGACTTTTGTCCCTTATCGGAAAGGAAGAAGAAGATTGTTGTGCTTATATATAGAAGCACTTCTTCTATCTCTTAAAGAGTTGATATGTAAGAAAAACTCGCACCATCATTGTCCTTGCTTGCTTGGCTCAGTTTCGGCTATGACTTTGAATTTTGATTTGGATTTGATCAAATGATCTGATTGATTAAAATATTTGTTTAGACCAAATTTATTAATCCTTTTTTGTTAATTTATTTTTCTTTTTCTTTTTCTTTTTTGATATTTTCCCATGCAAAATTTTAATTTAAAATTCACAATTATTTCCTAAAGATAAATTCAGAATTTGAAATTCAAGACCAAACGATACTTAACAGAAATTTGAATATTTTTGTTGAACAGACACCTTCTTCATGAACATCATTGCACTTGTTAGTTGTTCAACCTGTTAGCTATAAATTTAGAGACTTTGCCTTATTTTTTCACCATCAAAATCTAAAAAGTCTTCCCTCTCCTCTCTATATTTCTACTTAGTTTTTTAAAGTAAAATGTAAGTATTCAGTGTGTGATTTTCTCCTGTATTTGACTTCGCCGAAGTTTTCTAATTTGCATTGCTGCTATTACAAAGTAGTTTTTTGTTCTATCTTTGCAGGAATTATTCAAATACCTTTGGCAATAGTGAGGAAATTAAATTTCTTTAATACACTACAAAAAAAGTGTGAGCTCGGAATAATTTTATATTTTTCTGTTCTAACCTTCTGTTTTCTAATTTTTTTCTTGATCAACAAAATTTTACGAATAGTGTGTTCATGGTGGAAGAAATTTGTCGTGATGGTGGCTGCCAAAGAAGAACATAAAGTGTTTGACTCAAAAGTTATTAAATAATTTTTTAGCAAATCAATCAAAAGAGATGAAGGAGTAAATCGTAGTCGAAAATAATAAACCCTAGAATGATCTTGATAATCGGTTTTGTAATAATAGTGTATGTGAGAGAAAAAGAGAGAGAATATTAGAGAGATGAGAGAATAAGAGAAATTGTATATTCAAAAAATCCCCCTCTTATAAATCTCGGATCCCCTTTATATACTAGGGGATTCTTGTTTTTTGGTCTTAAAAGATGGAACCAAAGTACATACTATAGAGAGGCCCATAAGGTTATGAATTAGTTTCTCCTATTATCCCCAAGTCATCCTTTTTTCAAGGCTCGCGTATACTCAGAGGTCGGTCTTGCTGACTTAGGGATGTAATCGATCAAATTCGACCCCATACAGTTAGTCCCTCCGCTCGTCAGGGTCGCAACGAGATGCGTCCTCGATGGGCGGAATTGATGCCTCCATTCAAGGAGAGTTTCACTTGCCAAAGGGTTATGACATGACCGATGAGAGACATAAATCATAATTTTCAGTGCATCGAAACGAAATGCCTTTCTTTGTATGACGTCATCGTTCGCATGCATCATCATTGCACGTATTCTCGAGGCAGGAGAACAGATGCTTTGGCATTTGGTTTCGGTGCTAATTTGAAGTCTGTCGCCTCGATTCTAGCACCACCCAATCCTATTAATAGGGGAAGGGTTTAACTTGGTTTGAACTTTAGTCATTTGTAAGAGCATTCCAACCCTTCAATTTATATTTTCATATTTTGGTACGTTTTCCTTTGATCGAAAATTTCCTTCTTCTTCGTTGTGCTGTGTGCAATTCTTATTCAATCAAAGTCATGCCTAAACCTCGCCGAAATGATGAGAGGGTTCTGGAGGCTGCTCGATCGAACGTGCCACCACCCCCTTCTGATGGTGGAGAGATAGAGGAATAAGAGGACATCAGTCCTCTTACGGTGGAGACACTGTTACCAAAGCGTCATTCGTCTCGAAGCGATTTCAACAAGAACTATCCCACTCCGACTCCGGTGCTTTTCAAGTCGTGACAGAATCACTTAGATGATCTCCGTATTAAGTACGACATACCTGCCCACATAAAGATGATTCCAGCTGGGAGAGATCATGTGGATATTCACAGGCCAGGGTACTATACCTTTTATGAATACCCCTTTTTGATTGGCTACGGCCTTCCTCTTTTTCCTTTGGCCGAGGAGCTTTACCGATTCTATAACATATGCCCGATTCATTTCATGCCGTATACCCTAAAAGTGCTTTGGCTACTGCCAAGTATGCGGATTTGGACGAATGTGAGGTCTCGGTTCATCACCTCTTACAACTGTTCAATGTTGGTTATCTGAGAGGGACCATGGTGCATTTAAGAAGAAGTGGTACGAAAGGATTGGTGACCAGAACTGACGACCGAGCGAGCTGCGGATTCTGACATAAACATTTCTTCATTAGGACCGAACATGCGGTCTCTAACCCTGCCGGATTCCCAGAGAGGCGGAATTCGAAACATTAGTATTGCAATTTGTTAGTTCCTTGTTACTTGTTGTTGTTGCAATTCTAATTCTTGTATTGCAGCCATGGCTCGTCCGCCCCAACTCGTCATTGATCTCAGGAGATGGGTTACTGGTTTGCTACTCCATGCGGAAGAGACCTGCACGTGGCCTACCTTTATGCAACGCTATGGCCCCAAAGTCTCTTCAGGTAGATTTCTAATTTTTGTCTTGTAAATTTTGCAATCATGCTCACTTGTTTATCTTTATGACAACAGGTCGAGGTGCTTCTAGCAAGAGGGCGCCAGTACCTACTTCCATGTGATCCGATGTTGCCTCGGATGCTCATGATATATTATATGAGTCTATCCGAGAGGGTCTCCCTCTAGCTCCTTTTTATAGGGCCACGTCCACGACGGCGGTTATGGGAAAGTCGGCATCGTTAGCATCGGCCCCGTAACCCGTGGACGAGTCTTCCAATGGTGAGGAGCCATTATAAAGAAAAAGGAGGAGGCTGGAGATGGGCAAGGGGGTGGCCACCGAGGCCAATGGAAGTGGGGCACCTTGAATGATGCCCAGACCTGTATTTATGGCTGACACCATTCTATCTGGGAGGTCGGCTCAACAGAGGAGCGCCCCTCAAGGTACTAGTTCAGTGTGTGCCATTGAGGGGGGTTCATCGACTAACGTCAGAGGACCTGACAAGGAAGCTGAGGAGTCGGACTTTGACATCGCCCAGGAGGATGTAAATGAGTTTGTGAGTGGTCACACCCACATGGAGATGATGACGTATGGGTCCGACCATCGCATTATGATTCCTGGGGCTTACAACTTGCTGCTAAACAATGAGTAGGTTACGACGGCCCTTACCCTGCTATTTGCCGCCCCTGAGAGCGAGACGCTCAGCACTATGAACGATGCAGAGCTGTCACGAAGGGTTGTCGACATGGCTTTATAGGTTCTTTATTCTCTTTCTCTCTTCTGCGTATTGTAGGACTTACCTGAGGCATGCTTATTTCTGCTTTTCTTTTCAGATCCTTATTTTTTAAGTGGAGAGAAAATGCCGTGAGCAGAAAAGGATGGCCCTCTACAAAAATATACTGAAGAAGAGTTGAAAATATGGCTCTAAGCACCGAGCGGTGGTCGAAATCTACCAGGGGGACCCCAAGTTTCAAGTGTTTCACGAGGGGCTTGAATAGAGGCAGGCCCAGTTAGAGTGCAAGGGGGGCGAGCTGGAAGAGAGGGACGGTGAGCTGAAGAAAGTCGTAGCCCGTAATAGTAAGTTAGAGACGCTCCTTAGGGCGAAAGAGGATGAACCCGAACTGAGTCGTGGGGCGGTGGCGGAGAGCGTCGACCTTTATAGGAGGGTAGCAGATCTGACTGCCGAGCTTGACGCCAGGATATCAGAAATTAATGCACTTATAGGAGAGCTAAGCGTTAGTGCCGGTAAAGTGATGGAATTACAAAGGCAGGTCGCTTCCCCAATGCTAGAGGAAGTGGGTCACCTTTATCAGCCCGCCTCGTCTCGTCCCGCGTCTGATCGGGGTACGTGTCGTAGTGCGTATGAGATGTGGGTCTTTGCGGAGGCTCGACTTGACGTGTATTAAGAACTTAGTGCTGAGGGCCGGGCGACAGAGGAGGAGGTTCAGGCAAGGCGAAGCGAGGCTTGCACTACTCGTGAAGCATGTGGGTACTACCCCGATTCTCCCGATGGGGAGGGTTTCATTTTTGAGGACGTGGATTGCCTCGACTCAGATTCATGGTATAACGATGTTTATCGGCCAGGGGGTGACGAGTAGCTACAAATTTGTATACTTGTGTGAATATATATATTTTTTGGCTTGTGGAATGTAATGGAGCTCGTCCGTGGGGGCGAATATAAATATTTTTTATTGTAATATAAACTTTACTTTTGTTGCTTCGTCTGTTTGTTGCCTTTCCCTCCTTGGGTTTTCTTTTATAATGCTTAACCTCCGTAGAGGTTGCTTTTATTATTCGTTAAAAAGGTCTTGTTGTGGTTTGAGCGAGGTCAAACAGATATTGGTGGCCTTATCCATTAGGATGTTGCTTCGATTTCCATCAAAGTAGTATCCATCGTGGTTCGAACGAGGTCGAACCGATATCGATGGCCTTAGCCATGAGGATATTGCTTCGACTATCGTCGAAGTAGTATCCGTCGTGGTTCGAACGAGGTCAAACCGATGTCGATGGCCTTAACCATGAGGATGTTGCTTCGACTGTCATTTAAGTAGTATCCGTCGTGGTTTGAACAAGGTCGAACCGATGTTGATGGCCTTAGCCATTAGGATGTTTCTTCGACTGTCGTCGAACTAGTATCTGTCGTGGTTCGAACGAGGTCGAACCGATGTCGATGGCCTTAGACATGAAGATGTTGCTTCGACTGTCGTCGAAGTAGTATCCATCAGGCCTTAGCCATTAGGATGTTACTTCGACTGTCGTTGAAGTAATATCCATCGTGGTTCGTATGAGGTCAAACCGATGTCGATGGCCTTAGCCATTAGGATGTTGTTTCAACTGGCATCAAAGTAGTATTCATCGTGGTTCGAACGAGGTCGAACCGATGTCGTTGGCCTTAGCCATTAGGATGTTGCTTCAAATGTCGTCGAAGTAGTAGCCATTACGGTTCGGACGAGGTCGAACCAATGTCGATGGCCTTAGCCATTAGGATGTTCGTTCAGTGGAGACTCCCGTTCGTAGAATGGAGATCAACTTTGTTCGTGTAATAGAGATCTCCGCTCGTATAATGGAGAATTTTGTTCATACAATGGAGATTTCTATTCATTCAATGGAGAATTCTGTTCATACAATGGAGATTTCTGTTCATTCAATGGAGAATTCTGTTCATATAATGGAGATTTCTGTTCATTCAATAGAGAATAACTAGTTCAGTCCCTTCATTATATTGGCCTACAGACCGTGCCGACCGGTCGATGTGATGAATTTGTGCTCTGATGCCACCGAGTATCCCCTTTGCCGCCTCGTTAAAAACCTCCCTGAGAAAACCTAATTGGGACAAAACTCGGGGTAGGGAAAAACTATACAAATTAGGAGATGCCTTTCAGAAGTGGAAATGTTTGAGGTGGGCGACATTCCAATTGTTTTGGAGTGGTTTTACCTCCATTGTCTCTAGTTGGAATACACCTTTGTTCGTGGCTGCTATGATTTTTTGTGGTCCGTCCCGGTTGGTCCCCAACTTTCCCTCATTCGGTTCTTTCGATGCCAGTGTTTTGGCTTTGAGGACGTAGTCATCGATTCTGAGCGTACTTACTTTGGATTTCTTGTTGTAGTACCTTTCTGCCTGTTGTTTTGGGCTGTCATTCTTATATGGGCAATGTCTCTTCGTTATTCAGCTTCATCTAGATCTTGCAACCTACTTTCGTTGTTGTCTGCCCCGCTGGTATGGGAATATCTCAGGCTTGGTTCCTTGACCTCGACGAGTATGACTGCATTGGTCCCTATGAGCACGTGATTTTTGCCCTAAGCAAATTATTCCAAAAGTTTCAAATAAAATAATTTCTTTATTATTTTACAATTTTTTTGTGAATTTTGTGTTAATTGGTTACATTTTTATTCATATGAAAATACAAAAAAAAATATGCATTTTCATTTAGGGATTTAATTTCACAATTTTAGTATCAATTAGTATTAATTTGTAAAGAAAATAACAAAATAGGCCACTTTTTGCATTTTTAATTATTAATTGTGAATTCGTCACGAAATAGATTTTAAACAATTTTAGGAGTTAGTCAGTTTTAACTTTGAAATAATTAGGACTTTATTCTAATTTTTGCAAAATCAGAAAAAATAATACAAAAAAATACAAAATGCAAAATAAGTAAAAGAATTGAAAAGAAAACAAATTAAAAGATGTGGTCTTAATAAAGAGACCAAAAATGGGCTGATATCCCAGCCCAATCGGACTAAAACACGCCCCATCCCAACAAAAATTACTCGGTCCAGCCCCCCTATATACAAAACGACGTCGTTTTGACGTCGTTTGATCTCAGCCTTTCATCCATAAGCCTCCAACGGTCCCTACTGATCCCCCTTTTAACAAAACGACGACGTTTTGTCGCGAAACAATCCTGGCCGTCTATCGTGTCTCATCCAACGGTCCCCATTGATTCCCCCAGTTTAATAAAAATGTCCCAATAATACCCCAAACCTCAGAGACAAGAGTCTCCTTCCTCGTACCCAACTCTCCCCTGTAACGCCGGTGTAACGCCACCATGTCGCCACCGCCCTCCCCCCCATCGTCGCCGCCGGCGGCCAACTTCCTATCACCCCCTAATTTTCACCACAGCCTCGTCTCCGTCTCCCCACTCCGAATCCACCATTATTTTCTTCCAAATATGCAAAACCCTAGCCGCCGTCGGCGAACGCCGGTCATTCCAATGGTCACCAAATTAACACCCTTTGTTCCCCTTCTCATCCTCTTCTCAAATCCGTCAATGGTTTCCTTCGAATCTTACTAGAACTCGTCGAATATAGGTTTAAAATTTTTCCGGCCACGACGCCGGTTATGCCGTTGACCACCAGAAAAACACCATAGATGCTCCTTCTTCTCCTCTTTCCAACCCCCATGGTCATTTCCATCGAATCTTCCCCCATCTCGTCGAATAATAGATTGAAAATTCTAGCCAAAATACAAAGTATGCCAAACAGTCCCAAATTAACACCCTGAGACCACTTGAGTTTCTTCTACCCAACCCGCATACCCGTTTGCTTCGAATCTGCCTGGAATTGCTCGAATATCCGTTTAAATTTTCCGGCCAAAAACCCTAATTCAAAATCTTTGTGATTTCTGACCGTAATATCCTTAATCATATGTTTTCTTTTGAAAACACACGATTAGGGATGTTACGTGTCAGGAATCTTGGAAGATTCAAACATTAAATGGCTGGCCGGAGTTTTTCTTTTCATCAGTAAGTTTTCTGGTTGCTATTTTTATTTAATTTTTTATTTTTTCTTATTTCTGTTTATCTGCATGCATGTTTTGAATTAATAGGTCTACTGTTAAGTAACTTTTTTTTATGTTAATTAGTAATTATAGTTGTTTCCTTGACAATACAGTTAGGGTAAAAGCATGATTAAATGTGTTTTGTTTCATTAGTTTAATTGATAATAGTTTTATGTTTTGATGAATTTGAGTCTGTGTTAACTTTGTAATTCGATTTAGTTGATGGTTTTAATTTCATGATATTTTGAATTTGAGGGACTGTTTGAGTGGGAATTCTGAATTTAATATTGGTTAGATGAATTGGTTATAGCTGAAATCTGATAGTTAGTTTAATTCAGTAATAGTATCAATAATTCTTTAAGTTTAATTTTCAATTCATCAGTAAGTTTAGCTTGATTAGTTAGTATTAATTAGCATAATCGATTGGGTTATAGATGATAATGGTAATTTGGTAAATTGATACCAATATCAAGGGTTAATAATTGCAAAATAGGTTCAAGGGTTTTGTTTGGGTTTGGGTAGTAATTTCAGGGGGTTTTAAGGGTAGTTTAGGCATGGGAAAAGGGTAGTTTTAGTAGATTTGGTAATTGTATAAATCAGGCAAGGGTAGTTCAGTGATTTAAAGGGAATAGGAACATGATAGAACCTTCTAGGACATTCCAAAATAGGACTTAAGTGTACATTTCAGGAAGTTTAAAACATTACTTGGATAACAAGTTAAAAATAAAGGGACTAAATTTAAAATAATGAAAGACTAAAAGAGAAAAATAAAAATCTGAAGTTGCACCCTAATTTTGCCTGTAAAAAAGCATCAACATGCCTTGTTTAACAAGTTTTGGACCCCCTGAAAATTCAGAAGTTTGGACACTCTCTGAAAATTCCAAAAGTGTTAAGCCTCCAAATTTTCCCCCAAAAACTTCCTCTTCAATTTCAAATCTGTTTTTTTTTTTTGAAATTCAAACCTTCAAAAATTCAAAAACAATAGAAATCCAATAAAAAATCCAAAAATACTACTGTTCCATTGAACCTTTGAGAGAATTTTCAACTTATAGCTATTGATTTGCATTTCCTAGGTGTAACTCTGATAATTGAAAGTTCTAGTAACAGTTTGGTCTAGTTTTGTGTAACCTTGGGTACAATTAAATTGGTTTTCTTGAGATTGGTGGTTTGCTGAAGCATTTTGGAGCATTTTGAGTCTACTTGAATACATTTCCGTTGATTTGTGGTCGTGTGCTTGGATTTTGCTTGGTTTTAAACACCTCCTGATAGTTGGACTGATTTGCTGGCTGTTGTGAGCTCATTACTTGTTGCTGACTTTTGTTTTCTCCTGTTGTAATTTAAAACCAGGTACTACTTCTTATCCTGATTGTATTGGAGATGATTCAACGTGGAAATTCAATAAAATGCCCCCTCAGTTGTTCCTGAAAGTTATGCCTGTTGATGTGTGTAGTTTAGTTTATTTGATTAGTATAGTTTAAATTCTAATGCTTATATACATGAATTTGACTGCATGATTGGGACTTTTGGAACTACTGATTTGTAGAACTTATTTAGTAGTGTTATAGGCTAGTTTAGTATTATACTCACTCAGATTTCGTTGCTATTAAATCCACATGGTTGTCATTTAGATTGCATTGTTTTACTGATTGGGACTGTATCTATATTCTTATTCTAGATTGTATAACTATTTCAATTTTAACAAGCACTTAGTGATAAAAGGTTCACAGATGATGGAAAGTTTAGTAGTTAAGTCCATTTAGCATCGTAGTCATGAAACATGTTTGAAAGGATTGATGTAGGAGTTTAATTTCATTAGTCTTGTAAATAAAGGATGGGTTCAAAAGAGGTTGGTAAATGACAGCAATTAGTTTGAGTTTAAAATATCCAATATTACAAGTGATAATTAAGTAATCACGAACGCCTGATCGAATTCATATCCTCATATTTCAATTCCCTTTGTTTACCTGTTGTTTAAAGGGGATCTAAACTCACGATGGTTCTGAGATGTAATTGCTAATTAATTGGTGTTTGCATTCGTTAGTTTTATTTTCATGATTGTCGCACCTGCTCTCTAAATAGATTTTGGGCCGTGTGGTATACTCGTCAATTTAAAGACGGTTTGGGCCAATTGGTAGCCCAATCGTACAATAAAATTGGACCTGGAATGGACCATGCCGCCAGGCCCAGGTTACGGAAATACCTGCTCAGCTTTAACATTGAGGGTCCAACGGTTCTATGGATAGATTGTGGAAGCCTAGCTTGGGCTGATTATAAATATTTTTTTTAAAAAATGACATGAATTAGATTTTGAACATTTAGTAGGAATAGGGGTAATTAATTCACAAATATTAAAATTGGGTTTTGAATTAGGTAGCGGGTTCAAGCTAGAAGGGTCTTCCCTTTTGTTTGAATTCGGACTTGAATTCGGGGCTCGAATTTTTTAATGTGAATTAATTGGTCTTTTTGAGACAAATAATAAATAGAAAATTTTAGTTTGCTTTAGGTCGGCCTTTTAATAATAAAAATGAGACGAGCCTCGCCAAACAAATATACAAGTTGCGGGGCCCTCATTAATTACTTAACTAAAATACTTAGAGATTCGGGATGGGTCATTTAGCAAATTTCACGGCCTTCCCAAAAGATAACAGCACGTTAGTCTCTAGAACGCAATTTTAATAAAATTACATTCCTAAATTCGGGTGTGCATTTCATGCAACCCAAATCCAAATCCGAAAACGTTGAATAAGAATGTGTCGAGGATCCGGGTGCATTTCATGTGACGTGATCCGAAAATACGTTTTTAAACAACGTTCACTTTCGTAAAAAATAGTTAAAAAGCGGTAATTAATTATAAAATTGTACTATAGATTGGAGCATGTAAAAATTAGATTTTTAGCCATTTATAATAATTTAAGAGACCGTGCTAGAACCACGGGATCCGGGGGTGCCTAACACCTTCCCTCGGGTCAACAGAATTCCTTACACAGAATTTCTGGTTCGCAGACTCCAATTGGGAAGTCGAAATTTTCCTCGATTTGGGATTTAAGTTAAACCGGTGACTTGGGACACCAAAAGCCAATCATATCCCAATTGGTGACTCTAAAAATCAAATAAATAATCCCATTTCGAATAATGTCACTTTAAATGGAAAAATTCCCTTATACATTTATCCTTTGGGGTAGGTGTGTAAAAAAGGAGGTGTGACGGCTCTGTCGACTCTGATGGGGAATCGAACCCAGAATTCCGGTTCAGGGTTCAAAGAATTCGAGCTTAGTATAATTATTATATTTGGCTTTATCTGATTTTTCTACATGCTTCCATGCTATATGTGCTAAATATTTTACCGCTTTGATATTTGTTAAATTGTATATAAATTTTCGTGAATCCATTACTCTCTCTGAGTCTTCTACATCATGGAGAAGGGTGTACTTCGTGTAGCTTCTCTTCTATTTAGAGTCTTTCCCAATTTAGAACGGGGTTGGATAAGTTGCAAAGCCGGTGGAGCTTCTGTATCCCCGGTACGCTGCCTCCCCCTCGGCTCGAGTTGTCCGCTCGGGTAAGCCAGGTCTAGACCAATAAACCTAGGGTTTAAACCTAGAAGAACAAAAACTCATACCGGATCCCTAGTAGGACGTTTGTTTGCATCATGTGCATTTGACTTAGGGGACTCAACACAAGGGTTGGGTCCATCTAGGACAGGTGACTTGAAATGAATTGACCATCCCGATGCATCTTACGTGCTACTTGTGCATTTATTTGCTCGGCTTTTCATGTTGGCCGGTTTGTATATAATGAGATAAAATTGAAAACAAATAAGCAGTGTTAGGACTAGGTGAGGGTGACCATTTGTTTGAAAAATCCAATGCCCAAATAGTACTGAAATGCTGCCGGATTCTTGAAAAAGAAAAAAAATGAAAAGAAAAAGAGAAAAATGTTTGAAAAAAATAGAAAGAAAATGGTTGTTCAAAAATAGTTTTGATTTTGGCCAATCGGCCCGAACTACGCTGGTTTGATTCTCACCGGATGTGAGATACGTAGGCAACCCTCATCGGGTCCAACCACCCTTTTTCAAAAATAGCCAAAAAAAGTCAAAATTTTAATTTTTATTGTATATGAAGTCGGGTGACGTCATTCTAGTTAAAATAAGCCGAATGTCCCCAAAAAGGGCACCGGAAGGCTGTTTTTGCAAGAACAACCACCTTGAGTCATTTTTAAATGGTTTGCGGGCACAGACTTAAAATCTTCCCCTCAGAAGTGCTGAAAGGCCGTATTTGCAAAACCAAATCCTTGTTTTGATTAAATAAAGAATTTTTCAAAAATAGCCAGTTTGTAAAAATAAGTCATTAAAATTCCCTTTTTAAATAAACGTGCAGGATGACTTCAAGTAACATCGAGAGCTTCTCAGTCCTGAGTGAGATCCCCTTGAAACTTCACATGTGGTGGCACGATCTAGGAAAAGGAAGCAGAGATACCGTGGTTAAAATTTTGGGCGATCTAGTTGATTTACTAAACATCAAACCGAGGAAAGATATCATTGAGGCACTAATACCATTTTGGGACCCAACCCGTAACGTATTCTAGTTTTCAGACTTTGAACTCACACCTACATTAGAGGAGATTGCGGGATATGCGGGTCTCAATGGGAACTTGCGAGGAAGATACCTACTGGCACAACGACCGGTAACCCTTCATAGGTTCTTGGATTTGTTGAACATTAGCCGGGATATTCAGGACCCGCATCTGGCAGAAGGGTGTTGTACATTGCATTTTCTATATCACCGGTATGGTAACCCTAAAGGTTTCGAGGAGCTCAACACCGGCTTGATACATGCCGGAAATAAAGACAAATGGGAGGCTCGACGGGGATTAGCCTTTATGGTGGCCTTTCTAGGAGTGGTGGTTTGTCCGAGATAAGATGGTCATATAGACCTCGGCCTGGTAGGTATACTAGATGTTGCCATGAAAAAACCTACTAGCACAGTTGTCACGACCCAAAATCTCAACCCGGCCATGATGGTGCCTCTCGTGAAGACAAGGCCAGCCAACAGATTAACAATACCTCTTTTAATAGTTACTTAACACGAATAAGTCAAACCATAGTGTACATTGTCATAAATGCGGAAGGAAATGATAAAACAGGGAACCAGCCCAACTCAGCCCGAAATCGGGGTGTCACAAGTCACGAGCATCTAAAGAATCTAAACACTATTATAAGACCAGTAATATACATAAT